>ML792669.1:9918-49709 GCA_009831015.1 Picea engelmannii
TTTTAGGGATTTAAGAGGCAAGAAGGCGACAATGACAACAGTTTAATCACACCACTGACGATGAACGCTAGCATGCAATCCAGGCAATAGGATACTATGACACCACACACCGTCTCAAGACAACTGGAAAAACATGCACAAATAACAAGGAGGATGACTCTACCCTTCCGACTCAAACACGACCATGTCTACAAGCTAAGGGACAACCTCCCCATCCCGACATCGTGGCCTAGGCGAACAAAGAATAGAACCTCAAGGTACACGGACTTAATGCCTAAAGGCATTCGGCCCTTGCGCAAAGATCAACTTGCATGCTCATCAACACTCACACAAAGTACCTACTCTGGTCGAGATCTCGTTCGCCGCTATCGCCCAGGCCATGCCATGATCCCCTCATCAAGAATCATGTTGTTCCTAGGTGATAGATGTGTCAATAACCTTGGCGCAACACAGCCTATCTGGACCAAGGAATCTAGATAATCCAACGTGCTAGAAACCGAATGCTAAGAGGAAAACCACACCCATACCCCAACAACTGGTCGAAGAAATGTCAAAGGACGAAGACACGGTATGTCAAAAGCCAATACACAACATCATCCTCACCCAACCAATCACCGAGTCTAATCTAGTCAATGATTACAATCGCTTTTAACATGAGTTGCCATTCTAGATGGGGCACGTCTAAGTTATAACTAGTCATTAATTTAAATAACAACATTAACAATCTTAAGGTAGATAGTTATCATTATAACACTTATGAACAATTAAATCTCAACATGTAGTCTAGTTATATTGACCGAACTAACAATACTAGTTGTCTAATAATATTAGAAGGAAACTACTAACTATTAGCAGGGCTGGAGCAATTTAGCGAGGAAATTAACATATCGATTACTTAACAACTAATATAGAAATAACAAGGCAATTACATGACCATTAACACGACAATTAAAAGTGAATTAACATGGTAGTTTACATGACTTTTGTCATAACAAGTAATATAGTAATACCAAGGCATTTAAGGTGTCAGTTAACAATTAACTCGTTGTGGCATTTAATCCAAAGAATGAATTCGCTGGCCATTTACATTGTTGTAGCAATTGTTCTGGCAATTAATATCACCATTACATAACAATGAATCTAGCAATAACAAGGCATTTAAATAGCTGTTATCTATTTTATTTGCTGTCAAAAATCAAGGTAATTAATGTGACCATTACATAGCAATGAATCTGGCAATAGTAAGGATTTTAACTAATAGTTATCCATTTAATTCGCTATGGAAAAATTAGAAAAAGATCAGTGCCCACAGGGTGTCCAATCGTGCCCAGTCGACAACAACTCAGCAATTAAAGGAAAACAAATCCAATCAACATTAACGCAGACAAACAGTCAAGGGAAAACATAGTCACAGTTTGAAGGAGAAATTGTGGTCATTACTGCAAGTCAATTATGAATTGAATAGCAAAAAAGGGGTGGGCGAATTCACCATGCACACAGTCAATTTTTATTTACCAAAACTGTGGTCATTCAGGCAAGTGAATTTATGATTTAAAAGGCTAAATTCGTGGGTGAATTCAACATGCACACAGTCAATTTTTATTTACCCAACCATGGTCATTCCGACAGGTGAATTTATGATTTAAAAGGCTAAATTCGTGGGCGAATTCAATATTAACACAGTCAAATATTCAAGCAAAAATAGTGGGCTTTAACATCCACTCAACAAACAGTTGGGAGCAACAAATCGTGGGTGTTAAGTTTGCTGAAAACCTATGTAATTAAAAATCTGTGATGGTCAAATAGTGGGAATAAAAAGTCTGAGTATTAAATTCATGGTGATGAACCATGGCAACAGTAGGGACACAGAGTTATAATTCAAAGAAAAATGCAGAACGCAAGGAATTATAATCATGGTAACAACAAGGAGTTATAAAATCGTTTTCATTCCCCTAGTATACCAATACAAAATCCAGACATGAATCAATTCAGTTTTCCATTGCCCGAATACCCATACAAAATCTAGACATGAATCAATTCATTTTTCCATTGCCAAAATACCAATACAAAATACATACATGAATCAATTCGTTTTTCCATTGCCAAAATACCAATAGAAAATGAAGACATGAATCAATCTGTGTTTCCATTGCCAGAATACCAATGCAAAATGTAGACATGAATCAATTCATTTTTCCATTGCCAGAATACCAATACAAAATGTAGACATGAATCAATTCATTTTTCCATTGCCAGAATACCAATACAAAATGCAGACAACAGTAAGAGAACCGAAAGGATCCAATCAACCAAGGACAACAACGAAGGTAGACGGCTGATAGGTTCATCCTTTGCTCATCATCCTCGCACAGAAAGGTAGGGAATTGAGATCCATAGGTCTATTAATGCCGAAGAAACGACCGTAGATCAAGCTCCTGACCGACTTCCCAGGCGAGGAATGATGAGCTAGGGATGATAGGAAAACCACCACAATGGTCACAATCAAACACCACTAGGAGGTCAAGACATGCAGGGAAATGAAGTCCATGGGAGTCAATCAATCATCGAGGTAGGCTATGAAATAAATTCAGTCATCAATCTAGAAAATCAGTTTACTTACTCCATTAAACATGCAGATCCAAGAATAAATTCTACAACAATCTACCATACAAAAATGAAGAGAGCGTACTGTTTCCCGATCGCCCGCTCTGAGTAATGTCCCTTGCACTCCATGCAACTCCCGCTTTCCGACCAAAGAAACTTCACCGGTACCTCCCAGCCAATGCTAGGGGTACTCTTCTTCCCCCTTATCCCCCCGAGCCGCAAAGGGGGCACACACACTATCTAGAGATTCAGCTAGGTCCCAGCTCACCTTGTAAGGCTGAGCTACCACTCCTCACTGAGCTGGGTATCCCAACTCCCACAAGCTAAGTCAGTCAAGGAGAGATTTCTGCAGCGTAACGTTACGCAAACAAAAGAGCTCCTTCATCCTTCTCCTCCCTCCATTACATAGAGTTTCCAAGTCCTTTACCTTCCCAAAATCCCATTTAATTTAATGTTTAATAAATTAAATCCTAAAAATCCTTCCTATACAAGTGTTACCCATCCCCTTCATTCCTCCATAAATTTATTTATTTAATTAATTAATTACCCCTATTTCCCTCACCCACCTAGAGTCACTCCTAGAATCACTCCCAGGTGTCTCCAAAATCCATTACAGGTATTAATGACTTTCCCCATTATTAATTTGCTAGTTCAGTTTAAAATTAGAAATCTCTTAAATGCTATATACCTTACTAAGTTTGACATTCTGCTTTTTCCCTTGTGTTTCTCTTTTCTTTTTATGTTTCCCTCTTTTCCTAGTTTCTTAAATATTTTAGATTTCCCTCTTTCCCCTTTTCATTTAAAACTCAAATTGGCAGGTGTAGAAATTAACCCTTTTTTTTTCCTTTTTCCTTTTTAATTAATAAATTTTAAATTATCAGAAAATAATAAAACAATTATTTCCCTTTTTAAATTTTATCCTAACAGATTTTTATGAATCATTTAAATTGCTTACCCCCTTCTTATTACAAAATTTAATGAAGATTATAATTATTATTTATGTTGTTTTTATTTTTATTTTGTCTATATATATATATATATAATTTCTTTAAAAAGATAAAATTTTACCACTATCATAATTTAGACCTAGACCTTAAATTTTTGTGCTGGGTGACATTTTATTAGGGAAATTGTTTTAAAAATTCTTATCACGTTATTCATCCTAAGGTCGTCTAGGTTCATTCATTTATCATTAACAACGTGATGTGCCCTTCAGGACGCACTAGGTGCTCCAAGGGTACCACTCGCCTCATCTGTTCCCTTGCGCGATGTGCCCTTTAGGACGCACCATGTGCTCCAAGGGTGCCACTCACCTCTTTCCATTTTTCTTGCATGACGTGCCCTTCAAGACGCACCACATGCTGCAATGGTGCCACTCGCCTCTTGAATGACTTGGTAGACATCAAAAACCCTTGGAGTCAATACTCCGCCAGGTGAATTTGTGGGAGACTAAGGGCCTATAAGGAATAAAGGTCCCACCTTATTGTGTGCCGCTTAGAATCATCGTGAACCACTGTCGTATTTTGCCCTCACAACATCATGGGTCCTATCAAACTAGGTAACCATTAACCTACAGTTTGAGCCACGGTGGGAGTGCTTGTAGGTTGTGGTAGGGATGCTATCCGCACCTCTCCCTCAACCTCTTTGGTGGTCATGCGTGACCCCTCTACTCCACATGTGAGCCTGGTCGGCAAGCTATCGTCAGCCTGCATCATCAATGAATCATGTCAAAAATATATCCATAATCATATCATCTAATCAGATGCACTAATATCAAAATAAAACAATCAAACCCCAATGGTACACTCCCCAACTCGATCCAAAGTCCAAGGGGTTCCATCGATGCCTCTGCATCCTCGAGGTCCAAAATCCTACACACTCAGTAAAACCAAGTCAATAGCACCCGTCTATGTCAATGCAGTAAAACAACATGTCACCAACCCATAATGCCTCATAATCAAAATCAATTTTTTAATAGAATAAAATATTGATCACTTGCGAGCAAGTGTCCTCAAAGAATAATTTTGCTCAGTGCGCAAGAGCAGGATGTTACATACACCCCCTCTTGATCTAAACTTTGTCCCTAAGTTTCACAGTATAAATGCTGAAATAAAGTGTATAACAATATCATAATTCTATCTGTCAAAAAAAAAATGGAAATGTTTGGCGCATATCATATGCGTCCTCCCAGGTCGTCGAGTGTGGCTATAGCTGTCCCAATGGACCTTGACCTGCTCTACCATTCGACGTCGTAGCTGTCGAATGCGATGATCCAAGATGCGGATCGGCTCAGTCGTGAGCACTCCCTCGTCCGACACCTACAAAGAACTCATGTCAATAACATGTGTAGGATCACTAATATAATGTCTCAAAACAGATACATAAAAAATATCATGCATATGCCTCAAGGAACCAGGCAAGGCTAGTCAAAAGGCCACGGGCCCCTTTCTCTCCACAATCTCGAAAGGTCCCACGAAGCTAGGAGAGAGTTTAGCTCCCTTTCCAAAATTTATCGAACTCTTATGCAGTCTAACCCACAAGAAGACTTGATCGCGAACCTCATAATTATGGTCGACATGATGCGCATCCACATAACTCTTTTGTCGATCCTATGCCTATTTAATCCTTTGTCTTATTGTTTTCATTTTCTGTTCCATTTCTTGTATCTCTTATGGTCCCACCAGGACCCTATCCTTAAGATGATCCCAACTCAAGGGCATCTGACACGGTTGCCCATAAATAAACTTGAAAGGCGCCATCTTAATGGTTCCTTGGTAATTGTTGTTATAAGCAAATTCCACGAGTGGCAAGAATTCTTCCCAATGCTTTTGTTGTTCCATCACGTATATGCACAACATGTCTTCCAAGGTTTGGTTCGTTCGTTTAGTCTACCTCTCAGTCTCTGGGTGGTACGCAATACTGAAGTTAAGTTGGGTTCCCAAGGCTTCTTGGAAATGCATCCAAAATCGTCTAATAAACATCGATCCTCGATCGGATATGATCCTCTTAGGCACGCCATGCAGCCTCACAATCTCACTGATGAAAACTCTACCTATGTCAGGTGCCCGATACATTGTATGCACAGAAATAAAGTGAGCACTCTTTGTCAGAATGTCTACTACTACGAAAATATAGTCGTGTCTCCTTGTCGTCAATGGCAATCCAACAATAAAATCCATCGAAATAACCTCCCATTTCGATTCTGGAATAGCGTGTGGTTGTAGTAATCCTACCGGATGTCTATGTCCAACCTTCACTTGCTGACATTCTAGACATCAGTCCACATAGTTGACTATATCTGCCTTCATTCCCTTCCAAAAGAATAAGGTTTTAAGGTCTTCCCTCATCTTCGTGACTCTCAGGTGAGCCATGTAAACTTCTCTATGAGCCTTGCTTAGGATCAACATCCTCAACTCGTCGTTCGGCGGTACGTAAATCCGATTTTTAAACCTCAATAAACCATCGCTATCAAACGAAAATTCTTCAAATCTTGGTACCGTCATTGTGTTTTGTCCGATAAAAACCTCGACCTCTTTGTACCAATCATCGTCACACTATAAAGTTGGAATATTTTCATGTAGATTCATCTAAAGAGGCAGCACCAAAAATATGCATGGTCTCCGACTCAATGCATATTCCACTCGGTTCACTATTCCTTTTATGTAGGTAATCTCTAAGTCGTACTCGCTAAGCAATTCTGACCAACGTCGTTTTCGCGCATTCAGGTCTCTTTGTGTAAAGATGTGTTGTAGTCCACAGTGGTCCATTTTTAGTTCAAAATTTTATCGAACAAGGTAGTGTCTCCAAACCTTCAAGGCATAAATGATGGCTAACAACTCCAAGTCATGCGTCGCGTAGTTCTCCTCATGCCTTCTCAGTTTCCTCGATATGTAAGCAATCACTCTACTGTCTTGCATCAAGACTCTACCTAAGCCTTCATTGGATGCGTCAGTGCATAACAGGAAGTCCGCATCCATGTTAGGGAACTTTAGTATCGGTGTTGTTTTCAACAACTCCTTGAGCCTCTTAAATGATTCCATGCATTTCTCGGTCCAAACAAACTTATTATTTTTCTTCTGCAATTCCATGATCGGATTTGCTATCTTCCAAAATCCCTCGACGAACCTTCGATAGTATCCTACTAAATCCATGAAGCTACGCACTTTAGGGACATTCGTCAGCGCAGGCCATTCCATAATATTCTCAACCTTGGCTGGTTCCATGGCGATACCTTCGTCGAAGATGACATTCCCTAAGTAGTGAATCTTCGATTGATAAAATGAGCATTTAGAAAACTTCCCATACAATTTTTTCTCTCGTAAACACTGTAGTACCAAGCGTAAGTTTTCGTCATGCTCCTCTGTCGTTCGAGAGTAAATCAAAATATCGTCAATGAATACTTGGACGAACTTGTCCAAGTACTCGTGGAGCACCCCGTTCATCAAACTCATAAATACCCCTGGGGCGTTTTTCAGTCCAAATGGTAAAAAAATAAACTTGTAAGTTCCAAACCTCGTCTTAAAGGTGGTCTTAGGGACATCATCCTCCTTGATCCACAATTGGTGATACCCTGATCACAAATCAATCTTTGAGAACATAGTCGCACCCTTCATCTGATTGAACAGATCATCACTCCTCGCCAAAAGATATTGATTCTTGATCGTGGCCTTGTTCAATTAACGGTAGTCAATGCAGAGCCTCCATGACCCATCATTATTTCGTATGAAAATATCAGGCGCACCCCATGGTGACACACTTGGACGTATCAGTCCCATTTCAAACAATTCCTTCAGTTGCATTCTTAACTACTGTAACTCTGGGGTCAACATCTGATAAGGCGTTCTCGCTATCAGTTTAGTCCTTGGTTTTAGGTCTATAGTAAACTCCAATTCTCTCTCCGGAGGCATCCCAGGTAACTCCTCTGGAAAGACGTCTGCAAACTCTCTCACCACAGGAAGGTGTTCTAGACCTTCCACTACTCCCTTCTCGTTTAATGAAAGGATCGCATAAAGCTTACATCCCTTGCGCATGCTCTTCCGAAACTACAAGGAAGAGATGAACCTTAGGGAAACTCCCTGGTTCTGGCCTACAATCACTCGTCTCTATCCTTCATCATCAACCAAGATCAACTGTTTTGTCTTGCAGTTGAGTATCGCCTCATGTGATTCCAATCAGTCCATACCGATCATGACGTCTTAAGATCCTAATATCATGATGTACAGGTTGGCCCTGGTGACAAAATCTCCTAGGTTAAGGATACAGCTTGTAACATTTCCTCCAACCTTTTGTTTGGCTCCTGAGGCCATCTCTACGAAGCTAAACTCATCCTGTTCGATTGCTTTTACCTTAATCATTTTTAGCGCTGCACCAGAAATGAAACTCTTGGTAGCACCAAGATCTATCAAAATACTAAGGGTCTGGTCAGCGACGATACCTGTCATCTTGAGAACAATCGATTGATGCTCTGCCTGGCGGTTATTCACCGCTACATGAATCCGATGGGCCTTGCCCAAATCTCCCATAGTAGTGGGTTCGGCTGATCAAGATGATCTAGTCCTCTCCACAGGTCATTTTCACTGGTAGTGTGGCTCCCCACACGTCCAACACCCCTTCTTTGGTCCAGTAGTCCTAGTACCCAAAGTAGAAGATGACGGCCCACCAGCCTGGAATCCGGGTCTGTTCTACTAAAGAGGCTTAAAATTTTGTTGCTACGGTTGACGTTGTTGCTGATGTTGTGGTCCCTGATAACGTGTCCGCTGCTGAGGTGTAGTGAAAGTGGGTCCTCTCTGGAACCCATGATATCCAGGCATATGTCTGGTTGGTTTCTGGTGCTACTGCACACCAAATGACACCTTCCCTATCGATCTCGCTGGAGTCCTACTCTGACCCCTGCTGATAAGCTCCTCCACTTTTGTGAGGGCCTTATTGATGACATCATGCAAGGTTTGAGGCATCAAAATCCTAACCTTTGCACGTATGCTACCATTAAGGTCGAATGCGAACCTATTGACCTTGAGTTTCTTAGTGTTAAGATGCGAAGCATACCGAAGCAACTCCATAAAACGAGCCTCATACTTGGGCACCATACAACCGCCCTATCGTAAGGCATTGAACTCGTTCAACTGACACTCAATGAATTCCTCTAATAGGTATTTCTCTTAGAACTGTTCCTTGAATAGTTCCCATGACACGTCTTCGACAACCATGTTCAGCTGCAGTAGTAGTGTCTTCCACCATAGAAGAGCACTTCCTTTTAGTTAGAAGACTGCCATGCATAACTTCATGTTGGAGGTATAATCACGAAGTGCAAAGCACATCGCCATATCCTCCAACCATGCCTCGGTGGCTATGCCATCTAGAGCACCAAAGAACTCAGGAAATTTTACCTTCTCGAGTTCATGGTGAATGCTACCAGTACCGACCAGAGCGTGCGGTGGACCCTCAGGGGGTGCCGACTCCCTGGCCTCATCTCTATCTAAACGACTGATCAGTGCCTCAGACATGCGCTGAAAAGATCTCATCATTCTGACTACATCACCAAATGTTATTTGCTCCTACTCAACAACCTGTTCGTCTTCCTAGGGGTTAAAACCCTTAGGCGTGGATGCTACTGGAGGTGTCGTGCCTCCTCCCCTAGCACCCAGTCGTCTGCCTCCGCAACATCCTCTAACCATGATTACCTGCACGAATATAAATCAACCTAATTAGCAACATCATAATCAAATCACATCAACGAAATTCATAGCGATCCCAAGTTGCAAGTTGAACCCACTCTGATACCATATGTAACATCCCCATCGTTATGAAAAAAAGAGAATTTTTTTTCTTTTTTTTCTTTTTGGGAGTTAAGAGGCAACAAGGCGACGAAGACAATAGTTTAATCACACCACTGATGACGAATGCTAGCACATAGTCCAAGCAACAAGTTACTATGACACCACACACCATCTCAAGACAACTGGAAAAACATGTGTAAATAACAAGGAGGACGACTACCCTTCCGACGCAAAAATGACCACACCTACAAGCTAAGGGACAAACTCCGCATCTTGACGTCGCGACCTAGACGAACAAAGACTAGAACTTCAAGGCGCGTAGACCTAACACCTGAAGGTGTTCGGAACTTGTGCAAAGAGCAACTTTCACGTCGTCAACACTCACACAAAGAACCTACTCTGGCTGAGATCTCATTCACTGCCATCACCCAGGGCATGCCATGATCCCCTCATCAATAATAATGTCATTCCTAGGTGATATATGCATCAATAACCTTGGCGCAACACATCCTATCTGGACCAAGGAATCTAGATAATCCGACGTGCTAGAAACCGAATACTGAGTGGAAAACCACACCCATACCCCAACAACTAGTCGACGAAACGTTAGAGGAAGAAGACACAAGATGTCACAAGCCAATACACGACATTTTCCTCACCCAACCAATCACCCATTCTAATCTAGTCAATAATTACAAACGCTTTTAACATGAGTTTCCATTCTAGACGGGGCACATCTAAGTTACAACTAGTCATTAAATTAAATAACAAAACTAACAATGTTAAGGTAGAAAACTATCATTATAACACTTATGAACAATCAAATCTCAACATGTAGTCTGGTTATATTGACCGAACCAACAATACTAGTTGTCTAATAATATTAGAAGGAAACTACTAACTATTAGCAGGGCTGGAGCAATTTAGCGAGGAAATTAACATAGCGATTACTTAACAATTAATATAGAAATAATAAGGCAATTACATGACCATTAACACGACAATTAAAAGTGCATTAACACGGTAGTTTACATGACTTTTGTCATAACAAGTAATATAGCAATAACAAGGCATTTAAGGTGTTAGTTAACATTTAACTCGCTGTGGAATTTAATCCAAAGAATGAATCTGCTGGCCAATTACATTGTTGTAGCAATTGTTTTGGCAATTAATATGACCATTACATAACAATGAATCTAGAAATAACAAGGCATTTAACTAACTGTTATCCATTTTATTTGCTGGCAAAAATCAAGTCAATTAATGTGACCATTACATAACAATGAATCTAGCAATAGTAATGCATTTAATTAACTGTTATCCATTTAATTCGTTGTGGAAAAATTAGCAAAAACACAGCTCCCATAGGGTGGCCAATCGTGGCCAATCGACAACAATTCAACAATTAAAGGAAAATGAATCCAATCAACATCAATGCAGTCTGTCACTCAAGGGAAAACGCAGTCGTAGATTGAACGCGAAATCACGGTCATTACTGCAAGTTAGTTCTAAATTGAATAGCAAAAAAGGGGTGGGTGAATTCAACATGCACACAGCCAATTTTTATTTACCAAGACCGTGGTCATTCTGGCAAGTGAATTTATGATTTAAAAGGCTAAATTCATGGGTGAATTCAACATGCACATAGTCAATTTTTATTTACCAAATCGTGGTCATTCCGGCAAGTGAATTTATGATTTAAAAGGCTAAATTTGTGGGCGAATTCAACAACAACACAGTCAACGTTTTGAAGAAAATAGTGGTTTTTAACAACTACTTAGCAAACAGTTGCGAGCAATCAATCTTGGGCATTAAGTCTGGTGAAAACTTCTCTAATTAAAAATCTATGACGGTCAAATAGTGGGAATAAAAAGTCTGAGTATTAAATTCATGGTGATGAACCGTGGCGACAGTAGGGACACAGAGTTATAATTCAAAGGAAAATGTAGAATGCAAGGAATTATAATCGTGGTAACAACAAGGAGTTATAAAATCATTTTCATTCGTCTGGTATACCAATAAAAAATGCAGACATGAATCATTTCGTTTTTCCATTGCCCGAATACCCATACAAAATGAAGACATGAATGAATTCATTTTTCCATCGCCATAATACCAATACAAAATACAGACATGAATCAATTCGTTTTTTCATTGCCAGAATACCAATACAAAATGTAGACATGAATGAATCTGCATTTCCATTGCCAGAATACCAATACAAAATGCAGACATGAATCAATTCATTTTTCCATTACCAGAATACCAATACAAAATTCAGACAACAATAAGAGAACCGAAAGGATCCAATCAACCAAGGACAACAATGGAGGTAGACAACTGATAGGTTCGTCCTTTGCGCATCATCCTCGCACATAAAGGCAGAGCATTGAGATTCATAGGTCTATTAACACTGAAGCGACGACCGTAGATCAAGCTCCTGACTGACTACCCATGATAGGAATGATGAGCTAGGGATGATAGGCAAAACAACCACAATGGTCACAATCAAACACCACAAGGAGGTCAAGACATGGGAGGAAACGAAGGCCATGGGAGTCAATTAATCATCGAGCTAGGCTATGAAATAAATTTAGTCATCAATCTAGACAATCAGTTTACTTACTCCATTAAACATGCAGATCCAAGCATAAATCCTATAACAATCTACCATAAAAAAATGAAGAGAGTGTACCGTTGTCTGATCGCCCGCTCTGAGTGACGTCCCGTGCACTCCGTGCAACTCTTGCTTGCTGACCGGTGAGACTTCACCGGTACCTCCCAACCAATGCTCGAGGTACTCTTCTTCCCCCTTAGCCCCCCAAGCCGCAAAGGGGCCACACACACTATCTAGAGATTAGGTAGCTCCCAACTCGCCTCGCAAGGTCGAGCTACCACTCCTCACTGAGCTGGGTATCCCAACTCCCACAAGCTAAGTTAGTCAAGTAGACATTTATGTAGCATAGCGTTACACAAACGGAAGAGCTCCTTCATCCTTCTCCACCCTCCATTATATAGAGTTTCCAAGTCCTTTACCTTCCCAAAATCTCATTTAATTTAATGTTTAATAAATTAAATCCTAAAAATCCTCCCTGTACAAGTGTCACCCATCCCCTTCATTCCTCCATAAATTAATTTCTTTAATTAATTAATTACCCCTATTTCCCTCACCCACCTAGAGTCACTCCTAGAATCCCTCCTAGGTGTCTCCAAAATCCCTTACAGGTTTTAATGACTTTCTCCATTATTATTTTGCTAGTTAAGTTTAAAATTAGAAATCTCTTAAATGCTAGATACCTTACTAAATTTGTCTTTCTTCTTTTTTCCTTGTGTTTCCATTTTCTTTTTATGTTTCCCTCTTTTCCTAGTTTCCTAAATATTTTATATTTCCCTCTTTCTCCTTTTCATTTATAACTCAAATTGGCAGGTGTATAAATTAACCCTTTTGTTTTTTTTTCTTTTTCCTTTTTAATTAATAAATTTTAAATTATCATAAAATAATAAAACAATTATTTCCCTTTTTAAATTTTATCCTAAGAAATTTTAATGAATCATTTAAATTGCTTACCCCCTTCTTGTTACAAGATTAACAAAGATTATAATTATTATTTATGTTGTTTTTATTTTTATTTTGTATATATATAAATATTAAAAAGATAAAATTTTACCACTAGCATAATTTAGACCTAGACCTTAAATTTTTGTGCTGAACAACATTTTATTAGGGAAATTATTTTAAAAATTCTTATCATGTTATTCGTCCTAAGGCCGTCTAGGTTCATTCATTTATCATTAACAATACGACGTGCCCTTCAGGATGCACTAGGTGCTCCAAGGGTACCACTTGCCTCATCTGTTAGCTTGCGCGATATGCCCTTCAAGACACACCATGTGTTTCAAGGGTGCCACTCACCTCTTTCCATTTTTCTTGCGTGACGTGCCCTTTAGGATGCACCACGTGATCCAAGGGTGTCCCTCGCCTCTTGACTGACTTGGTAAATCACATTCATTGATTTGGGAGGACGACTAAGAATATGCCAGCATCTTCAATTGTTAGCCATCATATTAGAATTTTAGATTAAAAGGTGATTAATTGTGCCCATTGTCAATAGGTGTACGCCTTTCGCTGTAAAAATGCGAAGGAAAATGGAAGAATAGTTCCATAGCTAGGACATCCTTAGGCGACTGGAGATGTTGTTAGACTCTCTCTACCAGCTTTTTGTGCCTTTTGTCTCTTGCTATCATCCTTTTTTCAGTGTTCCTTCTTGGTCTCCTTCGCCTGGAAACAATGGATCCATGGGTTTTGCTATCATCGATACTTCACTGCCTTTTGTGTCTTTTTATCATCCTTTTCTCATATGTATGGAAGAACAAAGTTTTTGGCTATGTATAATGACAATATTTTAAGGAAATAATTTTTTTACTAAAAAAAAAGCTAAAAAAATATATAACAAAATTTATAAAAAATTATTCAGAGTATGACCTAATCAAACAAATAATTATCATATATTAAATTTGTCATCAAGGGAATTCCAAGCACCTATAACATTTTAAGTAAAAAATAAAATAATTTATGTACATTTGAGATAAGTATTAATTTTAGATTACAAGATGCTTCTAAATATTCTCAAAAGTTCTATAATTTAAATATTACAAAGTTCTTAATCAAAAAATTAAACTTTCCTTTTTATTGATTTAGAAAAACATAAATATCTCATGATACAATAATTCCTTAATTATACTAATTGTTTCTTTATTAAAGTTGATTATCATTCATTTTATTTTAATTTTCCAAAAATATTTAGATGTAAAACTTTATGTCAATATGAAAATGTAAATGATTTTACCTTATTGATGCGATGTTATATAGCCACTAATCCATAATCACTCTAAATATTTAAAAAATTAAGGTTTTGTACTCAATGAAAACAATGGTTTGTGACATGTTGGAAATGGTTAAAAAACAAGTTTATTATAACAAACAATATAACAAATATGATAAGAAAAAAATAAAAAATATATAAAAGGAATATTCAAATCCAAGGGGTACTTTAGATAATAAATAATTAAAATTGATTACCTCATTCCTCAAGGGAAATTTAACCACATGTAACATTTTAATAAAACAAGGAAATAATTTAGGTGTATTTATTTAATGAGTATGACGAGAAAGTATTTTTGAATCTTAAATTTTTTTCCATAATTTAAATGTTATACATTTCTTATTTAAGAACTTACAATGGTATTTAAGAAAACATAAACGTTTCATGATACGATGGCGCTTTACTTATTCTAAATGATTTTACCTTCATTGATGCGATGTTCTATAGCCACTAATCCATAATCACTCTAAATATTTAAAAAAAATAAGGTTTTGTATTTAATGAAAACAATGGTTTCTAACATGTTGGAAATGGTTTAAAAAACAAGTTTATTATAACAAACAATATAACAAATAACATAAGAAAAAAATAAAAAATATATAAAAGGAATATTCAAATCCAAGGGGTGCTTTAAACAATAAATAAGTGAAATTGATTACCTCATTCCTCAAGGGAAATTTAACCACGTCTAACATTTTAATAAAACAAGGAAATAATTTAGGTGTATTTATTTAATGTGTATGACGAGAAAGTATTTTTGAATCTTAATAAAAAATTCCATAATTTAATTGTTATACATTTCCTATGCAAGAACTTACAATTCTATTTAAGAAAACATAAACGTTTCATGATACGATGGTGCTTTACTTATTCTAATTATTTATTTAATTCAATTTTCAAATTTTATTTTTATTGTGATCCAATTTTTCAAAATATTTGCATTTAAAAACTTATGTCAATATATAAATATCAACGACTATACTCCCCTGCTATTACAAAACCACTTAAAACAAGGTTCATAGTAAATGAAATGAAATTGATATTTCAACAAATAGTGTTATGCGGCCATTGAAAACTAGAATATATAGTATGTTGAAAGAACTTGCAAAAAAATAGGGTATATAAGAAAAACAATATATCAACCACTATAAAAAGAATATAATAGATAATAGAAAAATAATATTTAGAGATGAGAGTACCTCAACAAACAATTGGCATGTATTATTTCATTCATCAATAAAATTACAACCACGTATAACATATAACATATTAAGTATAACATATTTCATTCATCAATAAAATTACAACCATATATAACATATTAAGTAATCAAGAAAATAATTTAAGTATAATTAATCATTGAAACATATTTTAAATTAGAAAATATTTTTAAATTTTGAAAAAAAATTCATAATCTAAATATTATACAATTTAAAAAATATAAATGTTTCAAAATATAATAATATTTTACTTATACTAATAAAAAATTTAATTAAATTTTTTAATTTATTTTATTAATTTAATTCTTAAAAAAACTTTCATTTAGAATCTTATGTCCTTATGAAAATATCAATGTTCATACCTTTATTGATAAAGTGTTTCATAGACATTAAAAACAAAATAGGTAAACCATCAAAAATGCTATTTTAATAAGCATGAAGCACTTGAAGAAATAATTTTCATGTATTATTGATTCCATCCACTTGTAACTTTTTAAGTAAACGAAGAAAAAATTAAGTGCATTTATTTAGTGAGCACAATTTTTTTTACTAGGGAATATTTCTAAATCTTAATTGAAGGTTTCATAATGTAAATGTTTTATAGTTTCTAGTTAAGAACATAGGATTCTTACGCATTGCATTAGGAGGAGCAAAGTGCTCTACATTCTATTATGCAGGAGATTATATTTTATCATATAATGTTACACATTATATTATATGATAAAAATAAATAAATAAATAATTATGTATATACATATGTATATGAAAACATCTAAAAAAATCAAATGAGCATAGATCCATATAACTTGAATTTATCAAGTAGTGAGAGGGGTTAATTTTCTTAAGGTTTTTTTTTATTTTTATTTTTTAAAGAATTAATACATTACATGGAATGAAAATGATAAAAAAAAAATAAACCTTAAAAAATTTGATCATCTATATGCTTCATTGATCCATATTTCATATGGATATACATTAGTTTTGGAAATAATACATGTCCCATGATATGATGATGTTTTACTTACCCTAATTACTTCTTAACCAAGTTTTTCAACTTTCTTGTTGGTTCATTTTTCCAATATATCTACATAAATATTAAGTATTGTATCTTCATTGATACAATATTCTAAAACCACTAAAAACATAATCTATAACCAATAAAAATACAATTCAAAAAATAGAGTTCTATGGCCACTACAAACCTGAATCCATAGCATAGAAAAATCACTTAGAAAAACATGGTATATTATAACAAACAATAAAAAATAAATATATATATAACAAATAATGTAAAATAATTCAGAAAATTAAGTACTCCAAAAAATAATTATCATATACTATTTCATTCATCAATGGGTTTCCAATTAGTTGTAACATTTATTAGGTAACACACATTTTAGAATGAGGAGTATTTTAGAATCTTCAAAAAATTTCCATAATTTAAATGTTATAGAGTTATTGGTTAAGAATTTAGAATTCTTTTTCATTTAGGAAAACATAAATTCTTCATGATACAATATGATTTACTTATCCCAATTGTTTTTTTAATCAAGGTTTTTCAATTTGTTTTTTTTTTTTTTTTTTATCAATTTTTCAAACTTGAAATATCAATCATCCTATTATCATTGATCTTTCGTGCCACCAAAAAAGGATTTGTGACCACTAAAAATGTCATTTTAAAAAGTAGGGTTTTGTAACCTTTGAAAAAAAGAATCCATGGCATATTGAAAACACTTCAAAAAAACAAATATAATAATAATAATAAATTACTATAAAAGAAATATAAAAAATAATATGAAAAAAATATTTATACTAGAGAGTAATTTAATAAACAATGACAATGTATTACCTCATTCATCAATAAGAAGGAACCAATTTAAATACATTTATTCAATAAGCACACTTTTTAGACTATCAAGTATTTCTAAATATTACCAAAAGTTCTATAATTCTAATTTTATACAATTCCTAGTTAATAACACACATATTTCACTCATTTAGGAAAAATAAATGTGTAATGATACAATCAGTTTTTTCATATCTTAATAGTTTCCTTAATTAAGTTTTCAAATTTTCTAGAGGTTAAATTTTGAAACATATTTGTATTTGGAAGCTTATGTTGATATAAGAATATCAATGATTATACCTTCATTGATACAATGTTCTCCAACCACTAAAACCAGTGAAAATATTTCAATTTAGGTAAGTAAAGTCACTAAGTGATATTTATTCTTTAAATATATGGATGTTGCTATTGAAATAAGGGTTTTTGTCTCTTTATTGAATATTTCTAGCCGTTGGTTATAAGTATCAACCTCTGTGGATAACGATTCAGTTTGTTAACTAGTAGTTGATGAATTATAACATTGGTTACTACAACATGTTCCCTTTACTAAGTATTATTAATTTTTTTATGTTAGGTGTTGGATACCCCTTTAGATAAAAATTGACAATTGGACTCCTCTTCCTAAGATGATCCCTTGCATGATGAGACTCACATGTGACTTAATGAATACAGTGTAATCTTGATTTTATATGTTAATCATGCACTTGTCTAGGAGTATATCCATTATTTACGAGTCATGATGTCCTTAAAATGCGTGTACTTATGTAATCAACATTCTCCCTAGAACTTGAATGAGTGGGTAAGATAAGGCTAGACACCTATAAGGTGGTCTAGTTTTTCATAAGTTCTAATGTTTCCTTAATTAAATATTCTCAATAATAGCTATGTAACATTGGTGGTTCTTGGGTACATTTAATATTACATATACACTTATTGTCTAGCATGCTTATCAATGTGTTTGCATATTCTTGATGATCGATGGGTAGCTTTGATGGCCCTTGATAAGGATTTAATATGATCTAAAATTATTATGATGCATTGTTTATGCCATGCTAATGACATACTTCATGTGATTTACTATGACGATGATATTGCATGTAGATTGGTATCTTTGATGAAATAACCTATCATAGGTTGAATCCTTGATGGACAATGGGGAAACGCACTTAAGGGAAGGCATCTTGTCTCAATGAGAATGACTATTTGGTTCTATTTCCTAGGAATCTTGTGAAATGGGGAAAGACTTGTGAAAATGACCTTCAAAGTTAATTTGGGTGCAAGGGTAGAAGGGGAAAGGGATGTATTTCAATTTAACCTTGTTTTGGACATTTGTAAATTCACCCTCAAGTCCAAATTCTCCTTTGCATGAGTAGGGGGGAAACCAAGAGAAAAATCATGAGAGGGTGTTACTTGATTTAAAATTTCAGAGAGATCTTTAGGATTGTCCATAGCTAGAGCCATTGTAATCGACATTTAAAATATAGATTGTTGAGTTCTGGATTTGAAACATTGATTACAATGGCTCTAACTGTGGACAATTCGAAACATCTCTCTCAAATTCCCACCACAAAAATGTAAGAACAATGATTTAATATTATTAAACGTTCATAGGGAATTGGTTGTTGTTGAAGATAATGCTTAATTTCTATTGTTGTAATATGTAACTGTTAGCACATTGTTACATTTTCAACAAATTTTGATGAGAGCGCTTGAAAGATAAATTAGGGTTCGTTAGTATAATGGATGATTTTAGGGGCTAAATTTCACTCATGGGCTAATTTTCCATGGTTTTTCCAAAAACAAGATTCGCTATTTTAAAAATGATTCGCCCAAATTCTATAGGATAAAATTATTTTACCTTACGAATCGCCAAAAGTTTATAAAAACTATATAAAATCCTTAGAAATTTGAATATTTTTACAAAAATATCGCCAAACATTTATAGTTAGTATATGAAGGATTAGTAAGATTCCCCAAGGTTTCTACATTTTAAAATAAATTTCTATCCTTAAAATCATCCCTGGTTAGTATTCTCAACATAATTTAAGGTTATTTAGAAGTAGCCTCAAGTGATGTAACAACCCCTCCGTTACAACAAACAAGTGACATACAACATGTCATTTCTTTTTTATTTTAAAGTTGTGTTAGGAAAATTTAAAGATCACAATAAAAATTCAACATCATCAACACATCAATCACTTAAATTAATGAAACAATAATAATGCATTAATAATCGAATATGACACAATGCCGAAACATCATCACCATGTACCACGACATGCATGTCGATGTATTAACAAAGTAATTAACAACAACCCCACATCGTTTCATTCTACAATTAAAAATGACACATAATAGTGCAAATCTTAAACATTCAATGCATCTCATTAGGACCTTCATCAGATATCACTAAGGAAACATAAGAATCATAAGGACCATAAAGATAATCGCAAGAAACACATCATATACTACCCACCCAACCTACCCTGCAAGGTTAGGACCTCCAGGACACATAAGCAACGCTCAAGCCTAGGTCCCAATTGATTTTAACCAGTTAAGGTCTCAAGACTGGCGACTGTTCTGAGGAACAAGAAGGTGTCTGTGTCCCACTAACATAATCAATCCAAGCAACTAGCTAATCTATAACATCAAAAATCATCCATTCATGACTCTATCAATCCTATATCATTAACCATGATGCAAGGGTAACCATCATCATATCAATCATACATCAATAGTTAAATAACCACTCTGTGTGAGAGTAAACAATTCCTGAACATTCACAAGACAACTTAATTAATGTGTGAGAGAAAACTAGTTACTACTTAGTCACGCCACAACATAATTTAATGCGTAGTGTGGTCAACACAATTAGACACTTATTTCATGACGCGCGAGAAATATAATACCTAAACAATCATTTGTTATAATAAATTGTCATGGCGCAAGAAGTAAATAACCATCCACCATTCATTACATTAACGTTCCCTTATTCGTAAGAAGTAAAATCTAAACATTATACAATATGTCGTTCAATACCTTAATTTTCATGTGCACAAGAAATAAACTAAGTTTAGAAACATCATTCAATAATAAACTAAATAAACCAAAACTAAATATTTAAAACCACCATTTATTACATAAATCCAAATGTGCAAGAAATCTAAAATCTATGACTATCATTCACAACATACAATCCATTTGCGCAAGAAGTCAGAAACCTAAGCCATCAACCCTGCATCCACATTGTTATAAGCCGTAAGAGTGCCTTGATTAACCACTCCTTTATAACCCAAGCAAGCCTAAATGTACATTGAACTTAAGGAATTAGTTTTCAGATCTCTTTTAAAATTGGCTAACTTACAATAAACAATATAAAAGAAAGATGAGGGAAGCTATCGACATTATCGTACATGGTAAACAAAATTATCATCAACATAACATCATGCTTTCTTTTATAAAATAACATACCAACAACAGGTGAGAGGGTGGATTTCCCAACCAAATAGCCATGCATATGCAATTAGGATGATCACAACCATAAGTGACATGGTGTCGGTTAAAAATCTAAGCTCACTCTTTAATGGATACCATCATTTATAAATGTGAAAATAAATAGGAATCAAAATACAAATATAAAAGTGAGTACCTTGTTTTACATGGGGATTTCATCATATATGATTACCATCATTTATACTATGAATATAATTAGGAAATGAATAAAAAAATAAAAGTGAAAACCATTCTTTACATTCAAGCCACAGTGACACAACTAGATAAACTATGACTTTAGGTATAAATCTTAAACTGAAATATGATTTTAAAATAAATTTTAAACTGAACAAAATTTTAATCTAGAATAATGATAAATTGAAATATAAATTAAAAGTGGATGAACTTTAATATAACCTTGCGTCTCTTGTTAACTTCCTAAATATATATATTATTAATAAAAGACAGGGTCGAAAAAAGGTGTCGAGTAAAACTGGGATTGAGTTTTAGCTGCCCAATATTTAAATAATGCACACCAGAAACGGGTTCAAGAGGCGTGGAAGGGAAACACCAAGTAAAATTTTAATGAGACACAAAAATGGAATGAAGGCTCTGGGCTCGGGCTTCGAAAATGGAACGCCAACGACCTCCTCGCAGAGCGTTGAGAAAATGATAAAAATGTCTGATCAGAAAAGGAAAAATGTTGGTAAAAGAAAATATCGCTGGTCAATCCTGAGATTTTGGCTGACTCCGGAACAATTAAAATAAAATCCTATCGCTCTCTACTCGATGCGCTGGAAAAGGTGCGTATTAATTAAAATGTTGGGATTGGACGATGGCCCACAACTTCACCGTAGCCAACACATCAATCCAAAAGCCAGTGCAACCATACATACAGGTCGAAGCCCAACAACCACGCGCCCAACCACGAAACAAGAGGAGGAGATCTCACGAAGGAGCCCACAAGGGGCCAAAAGAGCTTGCGCTATGCGTCACCTAAGGCCACATAGCACATATCAACAAACCAACACACAACACCAAACAACGAGAAAGACCAAGCGCTAAGACAAAGGGAGAGTAAGCGCTCAACATGCAGGCACGAAAATTCGCGCCGAGAATAATAGATTCAAGAAACGCATGTGTCTCCCGAGTAAACGGTCAGGGAAAGGTAATCAGAGTTAATCAGAGTGTATACCATCCAGCAACACAAAAACGCAGAGAAGGGGGAACCGAAAAGCTCAACGCAGAGTAACTAAAAACGCTCTGGGTAACGCAAATTTTGGCTGTGTAGAAACCGTGTAAAACCAAAAACGCCATGTCTGGGAAAGATCGAAATTTTTGCTATGTAAAAAAGTGTAAAACTAAAAGCCAAGTCTGGGCAAAACACATTTTTGTTGTGTAAGAAACACTGTAAAACAAACACCAACCTCTCCAGGTTAAAGGTGAAGGCCAAGGTAAAGGTAAGTGTAAAGTAAAGAACCAACACAACACCGAGAGGTACTGGGACCGTCCTTGCATTGCGCGTTGGGAAAAACACAAGGAGAGGCTATGCCAAAGGCCTCGCTAAGAATGGAGAAAACACATAGAGATAAGAACATCCAGACGTGGAGATAAGAAAAACCAAGGGGCAGAGATATAAAAAAAATCCAAGGAGCAGAGATCAAAATTTTCCAAGGCGCAGAGATAGAAAAGAAAACCAATCCGTAAATTACAATAACCGAAGACGAAGAATCTGAAGTGGTTGTCCTGCGTTTGCGCTCTATCCAGCTCCTCGTTGCTAGCGACGGAGACCTCACCGGTACCTCCTAGCCAATGCTAGGGGTACTCTTCTCCCCCGAGCCTCTCGAAGCGCAAAGGGGCCACACACACAAACCAGAGAAAGCTAGCTCCGAGCTCACCTCGCAAGGTCGAGATACCACTCTCTATTTGAGCTGGGTATCCCAACTCCCACAAGAAAAATCAGTCAAGAAAAATCCAATAACATAAACTTACACATACCAGTCGTGATCCCTTCCTCATCTCCTCCATTAATTTTATAGAGGTCCTCTTAGTGACCCTTCTCATTCGCATGTTAAATTCGTTTTATCAAAAATTAATTAGGAAAAACTCTACCTCATACACTTCTCACATGATCCCTTAGTTGCACTGGAAATTCATTTAATTAATTAAACTGATTTTCCAATTTTCCTCACCCACCTAAAAGTGTTCCTAAAAACGCTTCTCCTTGTCCCTTTATTCCCTCAATTTTCCTTAATGAAGGACGCCTTTCTTAAAGCTTAGTTGAGTTCTAATTAGAAAAGTTCTCTAGACTATATTCCTTTCTATGTTCCACATTCCTTTTTCATTTAATTTTCCTTTTGGTCTAAGTTATAATTTAGCAAGTCTTTGCACATATTAGTAATTTTTTTTTTTAAATATTTTATTTCTCATTTAAATTCTAATCTGATTTTTCTGCATCCCCTTCATTATTAATTGCTTAATTAATTTTTAGTCCTCATTTCCTAACTTAGACCTAGGCTTTAATTTCAACTAGGCTTAGCAAAAACAAAAATTTTTAGAGAAAAATTATAATTAATAAACTTTACTAATACATAATTATTTTAAGGTTGACTAAGTCAATGTAAGATATCATTTTGTAGGTCCATAGGTTCATTGAATCACTTATGTTTACAAACCAGGACGTGCCCTTCAAGACACACTACATGCTCCAAGGGTGCCACTCATCTTTATTCATGTTTCATTTATGCGACGTGCCCTTCAAGACGCACTATGTGCGCCAAGGGTGCCACTCACCTTTTGACGGATTTTGGTAGACGTCCAACCCTTGGATTCAATATTCTATTAGGAGACCTTGTGGGAGACTAAGGGCCTCTATTAAATAAGGACCATGCCTTAGTGCGTGCCCCTTAGAATCTTCATGAGCGACTGTCTCAGTCTGCCCTCACGACATCGTGGATCTATCGAACTTGTTTATCGTTAACCTACAGTTCAAGCCATGATGGGAGTGCTAGTAGGTTGTGGTAGGGATGATTCCACACCTCTCCCTCAATATCTTTGGTTTTCGTGCATGGCCACTTTACTCCTAATGTGAGTCTAATTAGCAAGCAATTGTCATCTTGCATCCATCAACGAAACATGTCAGCTAGCTATAAACATCATCATGATATACCTGAACACATGTCACATATGCATAAACAAAAATACCCAAACCATATAAAGTCCACTCCCTGACTCAATCCAGAGTCCAAGGAGATCCATCGATGCCCTCGGCATCCTCAATCTATCAAGAGTCCTGGACACTCAGGAGAAACCTGTCAATAACACCTGTCTATACATAAATAACATAACATAGCATCATAATCCACTGTCTCATCATCATAATCCATAAGCGAAGTAGTTAATCATATAATGAACCAGATCACTTTCACGCAAATTTCCTCAAAGAATAAGTCACATCAGGTGTGCACAAGAGAAAGATGTTACAGATGATTAATTAAGGTTATTTAGAATTAGCCTCACTTCATTATAATTAGTTGTAGATGATTTGTAGCAATTTCCATATTTGTAAAAATTTGAAGGCTAAATATGAATGTATTAGTTATTCAATAAAAACATAGAAAATGAATGAGAAGGAATAATCTCAAGCAGTGAGATCTTTGATATTTTTCTTCAATCTTTGTATTGTTTGTTGTGTTTTGTGACTACAATTATATCCTCATAATTCTACATTTGGTATCACAGCAAGATTAGGGAAAGATTAAATTTGTTTGTGAAGCTTTTGCACATTAAAGCTATTGATGGGAGTGCTTGAAATTTTAAATAAATGACCAAGAGAAACAATGGTCTTAATGTTTCCCAGCTGCAAATACCAATCTTCAAATATGAGATTGATGGTTTTTGGAGATTTAAAATGAAGTTATTGATGGGAGTGCGTGAAATTTTGAACAAATGGCCAAGAGAAATAATAGTCTTAATATTTCTGAGCCTCAAATACTCATATTCAAAGGAGAGAATTACGTTTTTTGGCGCATTGAAATCAAAACATTGTTTCTTTTATAGGAATTGTGGTGTCTAGTGGAAAATGGTTATAAAGAACTAGGATATGCTCAATCTATTGTTGGCTTGACCCAAGTCCAAAGAGATCAATTAAGGGAAAATTAAAAAAAAGACATTAGAATCAAAAGCTATTTTATTGATTCAACAAGCACTCCACGGATTTATTTTTCCAAGACTTGTTGTAAAAAAAAAATCAAAGGAGGCACGGGATGTGATCCAACTAGTGTATCAAAGAACAAATAAGGTAAAATTTGTTAAATTCCAATCTCTCAGAAGAGGATTTGAAACTCTTTTCATGCATAATTCAGAATCTATGCAATAAATAGTTAGATCTTATGGAGAAGATTTAAGAGATCAGTTTTTTTTTGTTTTTTTTGAGAAGTCTTCTTGCAAAATTTGACTTCGTTGTTGTCACTATTAAAAAATATTAAGATTTGACTCAATTGTATGTGAATGAGCTTATGGGATTCAATCTCATGAACAAATGATGAATAGATGTGTTGAAAAATATTTTGAGCAAACTTTTCAAGCAAAAGACAATATTTTCATAGATAAAAGTCATGAAGTTGAGAATTTTTACAACGAGGAAGTCATGAACAATGGACAAGGAAGAGGACAAACAAATAGAGGAGGCGGAGGTAGAGGAAGAGTTTGTGATGCAAATAACAAAGGAAAATATAATGACAATAATGATGGAGGTAAAAAATTTGGAAAATTCCAAGTACAATGTTTTTATTGTAAAACATTTCACCATTATGAACGTAATTGTTGGAAAAAAAAAAAAAAAAAGATAATTTTTCTGATGAAAATGGAGATGTAAACACTTTTGTTTTTTTGCTTGTGATTCAGCTAACAACATTTCAAGGAGGTATGGATTTTGGACAGTGGCTGTAACAACCACATGATTGGAAACAAAGATAGCTTTGTCAAAATAGATGAATCTACAAAGTTTGAAGTACTCTTGGGAGATGACAACAGAGTGTAAGTTAAAGGTAAATGAACAATCACAATAAAAAAAAATAACGGCCAAGTAAAATATATTAATGATGTCTTATGTGTTCCTAGTTTAGCAAATGATGTCTTATGTGTTACTCTTATTGATTGTGTTGATCAAGTTTGTGAAGGATGCATTCTCAACAAGCATCATAGAGACTAATTTCAGGAAAATCTTGGAGAGCAACAAAAAAATTGGATGTAGTACATGTAGATATATTTGATCCCATGCAAACTTTGTCACTGAACAAAAATAATTATTTTATTATTTTTGTGAACGATTTAGTAGAAGAACATGGGTGTATTTCATTAAAGAAAAATCCGATGCCCTTATAATTTTTCAACAATTTAAAGTTGTTATTGAGAAGAAAAGCGGTCATGTTTTAAAGTTAGTGGAGAATTTACTTCTAAGGAGTTTGATGATTATTGAAAAACCATTGGCATATATAGGGATTCACAATAGGCTATACTCCCCCAACAAAATGGTGTGGACGAACTAATCGAACAATTGTTGAGATGGCTAGGAGCATGTTAAAATGGAAATATCTTCCAAATATTTTTTGGTCTAAAGTTGTAGTTGCATTCTTTGTTTTATTAATAGATGTCCAACAAGAAGTGTTCAAAATATGAATCCTTATTAGGAATGGAGTGGAAGAAAACCTCGTGATATTTCATTGTATTTCTTCTCCTCAGGTTCGTGATGAAAAAAGGAAAAAACTAGATGATAAAAGTGTAAACTTCATTTTTATTGGCTATTATGAGGAGACAAAGGCTTATAGATTGTATAATCCTAAAAATTAAATATTGTTGGTTAGTGGTGATGTGGTTTTTTTTATGAAAAAGAAGAATGGAAGTGGAATCAAGGAGTACAATAATAATTTCCAAGAATTATTGTACAAGAAGATGAATATTATGTTTCTACAAATCCAACCAGTAGTCCAAGTACTACTCAGACTACATACACTTCATCATCTTCATCAAATTTAAGTCTTCCTCCAAGAAAGGTAAAATCCTTAAATGAAATTTATGGATATTCTAACTTTTCTTTTATGTCCCGTATTTAATTTGAGCCAACATTCTGTGAAGATGCATAAAATGGGAAGCATGGTGCAAAGCAATGGATGAAGAGATTGCAACTATTAAAAGGAATCAAACATGGGAACTTTTGGATCCTCCTAAAAATATTTTATTGGGGTAAAATGGGTCTAGAAAAAAAGGTATTCATGGGTCCATACAAAAGAACAAAGCAAGGTTAGTGGCAAAGGAGTTTTCTCAACATCTAGGTATATACTACAATGAACACATTGCGTTTTCTTCACCAATGAAAAGATGATAAACTTGTTGATGTCTTCACCAAATCATTACCAAGAGAGAAGTTTCATTACATGAGAAAGATTTTTGGAATCACCTCAATAAGAATTATGGGGGAGTGTTGAAGATAATGCTTAATTTCTATTACATATTGTTGTAATATGTAATTGACTGTAGAAAATTTTGATTATAGTGTTTGCAACATAAATTAGGGTTAGTCAGTGTTCTTAACATAATTTAAGGTTATTCAGAATTAACCATTAGCCTTAGATGATTAGAATTAGTGGAATATTATTTGTAGAAATTTCCATATTTGTAGAGATATGAAGGCTATATATGTATCAATTTTTCAATAAAAATATAGCGAAGGAATGAGAAGGAATGGGAAGGAATAGTCTCAAGCATTGATATCTTTGATGTTTTTCTTCAATCTTTATATATATTTTTTGTGTTTTCTTAGTATAATTGTCTAGATTTCATAGGGAGAATAGTCTTGTTGATGCACTTGTGTTATGGTACTAGTGGGATTGCATAGAATTGTGTTTATGCCAACAAGGTTTGTGTGGATTAAGGGGTTGGGAGTGTACCTACAACGTGAGGAGGTACTAAATATCAGTATGCTCCTTACACTATTTGCCTTAGTCCCAAATTGCAGGATGCAACTACTATTATGGTTTCCATATCAATTTGAAGGTGGTTGTAAGATCCTTGCATAGTAGGATTCCTCTATTGTTGTGGTTGTGAACACAAGTTGAAGGTGGTAGTAAGATCCTTGTTCATTATTGCCACTCTTTATATGACTATATAAGGGTGGTAATAGGACCTTTCCATGCCATAATATTATGGGATTTGGAGGTGTTGCAAGTCCATGCCACACCTAGTCTATATTGCAATAAGCCTTTTTAATTTACTCTTTAGTTGTTGGGTTGGATTCTTAATATTTAATGAGTGTTGTGATTTTCCTTAACCATTTTATATTGATCCCTACTCAAGGGGAAACATATATGAAGGTGGTTGCATTGGTTGGGAGGAAAATCAAACCTTGATGTGATCTCTCCTCTATTTATTGAAGTTTAGTTCATGGAATTCTATTGAAGACTTGATTGTGGTATTTTGTGAAAAACTAGTTTATGGGATCTTATTGGAGACATCTTTGGTGAGATATGGAGCTCATGTAACTCACTCTTGTACTTCTAAGAACTAGAAGTAATAGATGTTTTTGTGTTTAGTTATTTTATTTTCCAGATATTTGTTATTTTAACTATATTGTAGAGATAACATCCTAATGTGATGTTACAAAGTGATATCAAAGCCTAGATTTTCCAGTTAAAAATCTTAGGAGCTTGATGAGTTTTTAAGATTCATCTACTATGGTGAATTCATTTAATGAGCCTAAAAAACGATTCATATAATAAACATTCATTTAATTCTTAACTTACTAGTATAAAATTAATATAGCATGTTTCTACCTCTTTTTAGTTTCTTCTTTTCATGAACTTTAATTGTTGTCATGTCACTATCATTTTCTTTTCCTTAAGTTGTCAAAATATCATGTCACTATCATTTTGTTTTCCTTAACTTGTTAAAATATCATGTCACTATCATTTCGGTTTCCTTAATAGTTTCTTCTTTTCACGAATTTTAATTGTTGTCATGCCACTATCATTTTGTTTTCCTTAACTTGTTAAAATACCATGTCACTATCATTTCGTTTTCCTTGCCTTGTTAAAACACTTCATTGTTATTGTTGATTTGTACATGATGATAGCGTTTTTGTTACAATAGATCAATCATCCTTGAATCTGATTCCTTTTTTATTGATATACTATAATAGCATGTATACCTTGCATATTATACTATTAACTTGAGTACTTATGATTGAAGAAAATAAAATAGAAATATGGCATGTGTCATTCACCATGTCATATCCTGGGCCACTTCAATCTCCCCGTGTCAATACCTCAGGTTTTTAAATATAAGATGTCAATGCAATGGTTCCATACTGTATCCCTACAATCCTATTTGTTTCATATGTCCATTTAATCGAGACTGTAGTTGCTATCCATAGAACTAATTGGGATCTTCCGTTAACAATGAAGTTGCAGAAGTGAGTTGTTGCAACCTATTTAACCAGCCAGAATTCTCTCTATTAACTCAAATTCTAACCGTTATCTTACCATGTAGAGTCAATAAACCCTGGCCATTCATTGCATTGCAACCTGATTCTTCCGATGATAGTGCAATTCATGTGCTAATGATTTGGTCACAATGGTCCTTCAGATTATAGTCCATTAACTACTTTAAAATCGTGAAATAATGTTGAAATCACTTGATTGTCCCAGCAGTAAACTACGCACACATATAGTCCCAAAACAAAAGTCCATGGAATCCTCTCCTCCATCATAGTATTTAAAAGTAATGGCAAAAGTCCATGGAATCCTCTCCTCCAACATAGTATTTAAAAGTAATGAATTCAGATTAGCATCTCGACTCATCTTTCGATAGGTTTAAAAGGTTTACCTATTTAGCGTCTCCAAAGATGAATTTGAAAACATGATTGCTCAATTCTCGATGAATTTCTAAGTGTCTACTTAATTGTCCCCTCAATCAATATCTGCTATCAAATCTCCAATGCATTTCAAAGAGTTTACTTCAATGTCTGTCAATTCCATCTCTACTCTCTAAAAAAGTTTTCAAATGGAATCTGACAATTTCAAAGTTTGTCTCTCCTCTGTATCAAATGGCATCATACAATTTCAAAGTTTGTCTCTCCTCTGTATCTAATGAAACTTAACTAGCACAGTCGACTCGCGGCTGGAGAATGCCGAAAGGGGAGCCGTGACCGAGCCGTGACTCCAACACAGAGTGCATATAAAACGTCCGTGCAGGTCGTGGCATCAAATGATTTTTCAGATATAAAAAATGAATGATTGCCATCAAAATGAAACGTGTGCAGAGTGTTTCTTAATGATATAAACGTGGCTTGCATATATTTTAATCCTCCTTAATCATTTGAACGTGGCAATTATATATTTTTACAGTAAATTTATAATGTGATTAGGTAAATGTAAAAAAGTAAACATGTTAACGGATGCCTTCATAAATACAAGGAAGTTATGAACTATAAATCTGACACATTGATTTTGGAGAACGACTAAGAATATTCCATCATCTTCAATTCTTAGTCATCAGATTAAAATTTAAGATTAAAAGATCATTAATTGTGTCCATTGTCAATAGGTGTATGCCTTTCGACGTAAAAATGGATAGTCCAAAGTAGAGATATTCCAGGTATCTCCAACAACTAATGATGTAATTTATACATTACAAATTGAGAGACCTCGAGTTAACAAATTTTAACGTTGCAAATAATCCATTTTTCAAGTCAATATGATTACAAAGAGAAATTCGCAAATTAGTTTATTTTAACTTTAATTTTTCTTCTCTAGCTGTAGGTCGACAATGGCGATTCCTCTGCTGAACAAGAAGATTGTGAAGAACTACATCAAGAAGTTCATAAGGCCTCAGAACGACCGCCGCATCTGTGTTAAGGAGGTTGTGCCGGCTGTAGCGGAGAACGGAAAGGAAAATGGTGCGGCGGCCAAGTTGCCAACGTTCTCTACCCTGAAACCCCATTTGATTGTGGCTGCGGATGCCATAAGTTTCTACCAGCGCATGTTTGGGGCCGAAGAGATTGAGAAGTCTCACCACTCTCAGCGTAAGGCCGACCAAGAGATCCCTCTCATCCTTCACGCCCATTTGAAGTTCTGTTCTGCGGAGGTTTTGGTCTGTGACGAAGCCGAGGAGGTTAGGGCAGAACTAGCAGTCGGCGTAGAGGAAACTGAGGAGGACGACGCCGACTCATTCTCTGGCGAGAGGAAACCAGCGATTCGGGACCGGATCAAGGTTGAGAATAGGCGGAGGGTGCGGCAAGTACTAAACCCTATCCGCCTCCACCTTCTTGACCTAAAGATTGGAAGCCAGTGAAATAGCAGAGGACTCAGAGTTATTCGGCTCTTGGGGGATTCTCTTCCTTCGCTCTGGTGCAGAAATCTAGTTAAGAGGAATGCAGGACCGAGGATTCACTCGGAATATCGCGACAAGACTAGCTCTGAAACTACGACAAGCTTCCCCCTTTTTATAAAGACCATTGCCGGATCTTCTATCTGCTTGCAGGCTCAAGACTCAGTTTCCGTTTTTGAAGACTCAGGCTCAAGACTCAGGTATTCTGCCTGGATTCCAAAGACTAATCTTCGAAGGACGGTAGCTTGGAGATGGCTCTCTGCTACGGGACTACGAAAATCTAAAGAACGCAACCATTTTTCTCACTTCTCGGTTGCGTGGAGGAGTGCCCTCAACCACTCATCCAAGCTCTTACAAGAAGGCCATGAAATCGGGAACTTTCGCTCCTTCGGGGTTCAAGGCTGAAGCTTCAAAAGTAAATGAGCCCTTTGGATCTGCCTTCATCGTGGAGCAGTGCGTAGAACCTCCAACAGCAGAAATCGAAGATCCCCAAGTCTATGGCTACGCCTTTCTCTACCAGGCCAAAGCCCTCATTTGCCGCTTCAACGAACTTTGGCCCTCGGTCGCTGCGCTAAAGGAATGGGTTAACAAGACCTGGTTGGAGGGGCATGAGTTGTTCTTCTGCTCCAAAGGGTTCTTCATCATCAACTTCTCCACAGAAGCTGAATGTCAACGTGTGCTAGAGCAAGGTCCTTGGTTCTGGGGCAGATCTGGACTCTCCATGCAGCGATGGTTCCCATAATTCAATCCGCTGACCATGACAGCGATGACTACACCGGTATGGGTAAGACTACCCAATCTACCCCTACATTTCTATTCTGCATCTCTTTTACCCACACTGGGCAATGCATTAGGTAGATTTATCAAGATAGACACAGACAGAATAACGAAAGGATTCGTCACTTTCGCCCGCCTATGCGTTGAAATTGACCTCAGTCAAGGGCTTCCAGATAGGATTCTTATAGACTGGGGTGAGGGAGATCCTTTCATACAGATGGTCGACTATGAGAACACCACCTTCAGATGTCACTCCTGTCAACAAACATGGCACCTCCAGGCAACTTGTCCTCTTTCCCCCATCCCTCCCTCAACTTCGGGAGCATGGAAAAGAGCCAATGGTTGGCAGGGACCAAAATCTCACAGAAGCCACCCGAACCCTTCCTCCGACAACAAGCAACATCACAAAGATGCTCCACTCCTACGCCTTCCTCAAGGCCTTCGCAGGCCCCAACTCTCGCTCAGCAGCCAATCGTTGACCCAAAACACCAGCCTACAGCCTCGACACAAAATCCTGTAGACTCAGAAGTCATGATTCCAACTCCCGTAGTTAAGTCCTTGCACCCACCTCACTAAAAGGGGGAAACAACTGATACAATCATGATCACAACATCGCTCCCAGGGACTCAGAAGCGACCTCATGAATCAGACAACTCAGACAGCGACAAAGAAGCACCTTTGAATTCAGTAGCTCAAGATTATGGCACTTCCTTAGACCATCTGGCTTTGGTGGTCAAAGCTACTGAGCCTACCAGCTCCTCTGGTTGGATTGATGTTCGTAAAAAAAAAGGTGGAAAGGATCCTCCTCGACCAACACAATGATCCGGTCCTTTCTCCTTATATTGTAATGTCTCATCTTGCTTTGCCCACGCGCTCTATGGGGCTCTCTTTTAGCATAGGCTAGTTTCAAATCTGAGGGGTCTTCTCCCTTCAGCAAATCATTGTATCACTTTGCACTTTTTCATGGATTGAATAGAAGGATTCTCCCCTTTCTTACTTAAAAAAAAAAAAAAACTTTAATTTTTCTTCTAAAGGCTTCCAAGAGCATGTCAAAATAGTTGTTTCACCTCTCAAATCTAGCTCATTTCCTAGACCAAAAATAATCCATAGTGTCGTACACTGTGACCCCATCATTCCAATGACTATAAATGTCATTTTTGTCTGTGCAATGTGCTTTATAAAATACAACACGCCATAGATTGTGCTTGTGGCAAATTTTGGAAAAAAATAGACAAGAATGTATCCATATACATCTTTGCATGTTGCAGTGCATAATTTGCCCCTTCACTATTCCCACTTGGACTAGAAACATTTCTCATCTACAGCTTCACATGTTGTATTCCGTAATTTTACCCATTTTCTTTTAGCACATCCAACTATTTATAATGGAAAAGATAGTTACAAAACCACATCGAAATGATCTATATTACTCTACTATTGTTTCTACGTAATATCTTACATTCTCGACATCTTATGAATTTCAACCACATCAAAATGATCTATATTACTCTACTATTGTTTCTACGTAATATCTTACATTCTCGACATCTTATGAATTTCATTGCACCTATTTCTTATGTTTCTTTTCCACGAATCATCTCTTTCACTGCTGGACAGAGTAGATCGCCACCATAATCACCTCACCTTCATGGCTTCAGCACTACCTCTTTTGATATTCATAAGATCTTTAAACCCGAGATAGGAAAAAAAATCAAGGATAAAATGGTTGAAAAAGGTAATTGTGCCAAGTACTCATCTTCATTGTGTTGTGATGGACTGTATTTATAGTTTACATAGGTTAATTTTAATCAATCATATTAAACTAAGATATTATAATTTACATAGGTTAATTTTAATCAATCATATTAAAGTAAGATGTTTCTGACTAATTTAATTAATAACATTAATGATTAACACCAAAATGAGGTTTTCTAATTGAACACAATCCATTGTGTGCTATCCATTATAGGATTATCCAATAGATTGTCCTCCATTTTTTTCAATTTCCAACTTTTATTGGTAAAAGAGTTAGAAATATTTTTAATTTCCAACTTTTATTGGTAAAAATGTTAGAGAACTGAAATCCATCTCATTTGTTTTCTCTATTATTCCTCCAGCCCCACCCTCATATGAGGGTGCACAAGATACCCAATGTCCCATCTCATCATCATTGAAGCTATGTTATGGCTATACTACCATGCATCATGATACATCATTGAAACTATGTTACAACTATACTACCATGCATTGAGGGAGCATTCAAGCCATCATATTCTTAATGGGAACTATGAAGCTATGTTACAACTATACTACCATGCATTGAGGGAGCATTCAAGCCATTATATTCTTAATGGGAACTATGATAAGGATTAAAAAAGACGAAGACATATCAATTGGATTGAAGAAAAAATATTGCCTATTTAATTGGGATCATGACAAAATATTGCCTAGATCATGAAGGAATTCAACCATTTCTCTTGCTACTCTTTATTAGTCGCTCCATTCGGGCTAGAGGGACTAATAGAAATTAGTTTGACAAAAAAATTTCAGTTTTACACATGAATCGATGTACTCATTAGCCTTTTATCCCAAGTGTTTTGGTTAAATATATGCAAATTCTTTATCTCCTCCAATGAGCTCACGGAAACTTATCTCATCCAATCAAGACTTTTTACCTCTTATTTGGCCTCATATCGAGGCTACGGGGAAAATTGTTGGTTTCAAAGTTAGGAACTTGGAAATATATTGACATTATTTCTTCTGAGATGGATTAATGTTAGATTTGATATTAGCATTAGTTCACGATATTAAATGTTTATGCTTTATGTTTCATTTTATAATGTTTAGTGCATGCATGGTAATTGCCAAGTGTTTGAATGGATGCTTGCAGTTGACACGACGCCCTCTGCAGAAGTGCTTGACACCTACCTCCACTTCCTTGTATGGTTGTTGAGATAGAAGGCAGTTGTTAAACGATATCAACTGAAGAAGGGTTCAACAATCATCCATCTGTTTCTATGAAGTTATGGCTATTAAGAATCTATCCACCTGGGCAGTTCAACAATCTAAGCTGAAGTTCCCAGGATCTCCGCTAAAGGTTTTTCTGGCTATAAAGAATCAATCCAAGAACGATGTTCCAACGATCACACAACTGAGCAGTCTAACATAAAAAGCAAGTGGGGATATTACTAGCAATGCAGTGTGTTATAATTCATCACTCTATACTTGACGCTCGACCGTAATAGTAATAGTGGTACCACTGTCATCTAGTGTGAATCCAGTGTGCTTGGAAGGTGGTGCAAAAACTATATTGGAAGCCCAACATGAAAATACATTTATAATGTAAAATGCAGGAGGTGCTTGCGACTATGGCAATCTCTACACCTAGGGATATGGAACCATCACTGTTGCTCTGAGCACTGCGCTCTTCAACAACAGTCTCAACTGCGGAGCCTGCTATGCAATCTGATGCAACAATGATCCACAATGGTGCCTTCCTGGCGCAGTTGTGGTCACCGCTACCAACTTCTGTCTGCCTAAGAATGCCCTACCCAACAATGTCAGTGGCTAGTGCAATCCTCCCCTCCAGCGTTTCGATCTCTCCAAGCCAGTCTTCCAGCATATCGCCAAGTATAGGGCGAGCATCGTCCCCGTAATGTACCATAGGTAATTTTTTTTATATGAATTAAGGTTTCGTTACAAAAGTAATAACAAAGTATTAATATTAGTGTTGGGGTTCATGCTTATCGTCGTGCTTATGTATGTCCTGAGACAAATGTATTGATAATGGGTGTAGGTCCTGTTATCCCCGATATCTAGGGATAACTAGGAGATCATGTCTCGAGGCCCACATGGTCCTAGACATGGAGTACCGAGAGAGGATTGACTTGAGCATGGCCCTGGAGGGCCCATGTTTCTTCTTCTCAGCCAGCTTTGTCCTGTCAGCAGTAGCAACCTCCATCACTACCGGCCTGGGCTTGCATCGTAGAGGACTCTTGCTCCATGAGGTAATTGGTCCGAGGTATCATGGTATGTGTCGTATTTGATCGTTATAACCTTCTTATATATGCATTAGGTTCCTTTCATTTCAGATGAATGCTTGGATCTTACACTAATCCACTTGACCATTGTTGGGGTGATTGATGGGGCAACTTAGCAAGTCGGTATTCATGGGTTTTGGTTAGCCACCAAGGGGGGTTTGCAGAGCCATCGTCCGCTCCCACAATCTTATCACTTTTTCATCTTATACCCCGCTCATCCATCCCTTTCCCCTAGTCTAGCCATTAGGATGACCTTCCAGGGTACATCTTGTCTTGTGGGAAGAAGGGGATAAAGGCCCACGAGGTAAAAGTAGCTGGTAAAAGATAAAATCCATAGGAAAGGAAAACTTAGAGATGCTTCACCCAGGGGATCCCCGAGAAGGAAATAAAAAGCCTCTCGATAAGAAACTAAGGGACCCTAAGAAAAATGATTAAATAAATAAATGCAAGACCTAACCAAGAGGATGGGAGGTCTCATCACGAGCCGGCCCATTATGTTCATAGGTATTTAGCAGTATGAAATTGCCACTATCTGGTCACCAAACCAGGGTAGTGACCTTTGGTTGCATGGCCAAAGGAAAGGGGGTCTCATCACGAGCCAACCTTCTCATTTCTGTGAAGATACTAGTGGGTAACGCTGTCAGCTCTAGCCACCAAGCCAAGGCAGTGTCCTCTTCGTCAGAGCTTGTAGTAAAAAAGCAATAAACTAAAGATAAGGCAATAAAGGGTTTGGAAAAAATGCATACATGACGGGTAAAGCTCGCCTCCTACAAAGGCACCCACAGACAACACCAGCACTTGGTCTGACTATGACTGGACATCCCTAAAACCATATCATATCATTACACATGGATTGAATGATCCTTTGAGGAAACTTTCCATCTCTTGTGGGTATTAGCCCAATAGGTTTTTCTCTTGGTTTCCCCGGCTTTGCACAGTAGATCTGTGTAATGTCTTTTAGCTCTTAGATGATTTGTTAGGGATTTCATGCATATCTTTGATAAATTTAATGATGAGATACGATTTACATTGCTATGATGTCTAGGACTGATGAGCCCATGGAGGGCTAGTCTTTGATGTGCAGGACCATGCCCGGTGGACAGGTACCAAAGGATCGGTGCACATGGGGAGATGATTAGCTCGGACCTCCATGGGGCTGAAGAGCCCATCAGATGGTGGCTGGGATGGCAGAGGCAGGACAGGGTCATGACGAGCCCTTGCATGGAGAAGAAGAAGGACACCCTCATCAGGACGTTTTGGCAGAGATTGACCTATGGGGGATCAGCCCCTGCAGGTGGTATGATGGCTTTGATGGGCAGGACGCCAGCAGGGCAGACTGGACGTTTCCTAGAGGATGTGGCACCGTGTTTGGACCCTGTGGCACGTGTGGCAGCTTGCAGGAGGCCCAGAGGGGCCAACGTTTTGCTCCTTGGATGTTGAATATTCCCTGAAAGGGCCAACGTCTCCCCCAGAGGGGCTTGACGTCTCCCATTTTAGCTCTATTTTGACATTTTTGGCATTTAAAGTGACAAATAATTGAATAATGTAAAGTCATCCTTGTCGGTTGTTTTAATGACCTATTTTGTTAATTAAAGGTCATGAGGATCATATATATTGAGGACGTTTTAGCCTCATTTGAAGAGAACATAACTTGCTCTCTTGTGAGAGATACTTCTTTAGCTCTTGTCTTGGATATTTTTGGTCTTTTTGGAGTGAGGCGCTACACTTGGAGGATTATCTTTTGGCATGTGCATGGCGTTATTTATCATTGGAAGGTTTACAACTAGGGTTTGATTATTCTCTTCATGAATTTGTAAGTACATTTTGCATGCAAAACTTCTGTATTGAATGGTTGTAGGTAGAATTGCATACTTGTATTGTTACATTGTTGCTATTTGCTTAATCATTGAAACCCTAGGGAGCCATCAGACAAGTAGGTTGTGGCTTCCTGTCCCCATGGTAAAAGCTTATTAGCCATTTGATTAGAGAAGGTTTAGCCTAGCCATAGCTACACTAGCCATCCTCTTTTCTTGAGTTAGTTTTGAACATAAATTGAAGAAATAAGTCGTCCTAGGCCTAATTTATTTTACACCTAGTGTTTGCTTCTAGGGTTTTGAAAAGCCTTGTCTTTAAACAACACTTTTCAGCCATAGATGTGTGTTTATTAGCTAGCCGTTTTGCCAAAAGAGTCTTAAGGAAAGAAGAAGGAGCATTAGGCCTAGCCTTAGCTACACCTAAATAAGCCTTCTCTTTTTTAGGGTTTTGATTTAGTGGCCCTGCCATAGCAGCACCATTAAACCTAATCCTCTTGTCCTTAGGTTTAAATCCCTCCAAGCCATTAGTCTTGCTTCATTTGACTCCATTTACCCAAGGCACTAGTCTAAGAACAAAACATTGAGGTTTATGTGCTTAAACAACTCTTTCAAACTCCTTTTTATTTGAAACCCTAACTAACCTAGCATCTAGGACTAACCCTAATGATGATGACGTCTTGCCTATTTTAAAATTGTGTTTGGATGAAAAGTTGTGGCTAACTCATCTCTTTGTAGCCATAGAGGTTTCAAGTATTTTCATTGGTTGATTTGTCAAAAACGTCCACCTCTTTGACTAGCTAACCCTAACCCTAAAACAACAACATTATAGGTGACGTCACACTTGTTTGGTCTCTTGTTTTGGCATAAAACGTTTTGACATTGTCACCTCCATTTGATAGACTTCGAGAGTTGATCACATCTATAAGCTTATTTGAGAAAACGTTCCACTCATTGTCCTTAAATTGACCTATTAGTAAGGCTGATGTCACCCTAATTCTGCATTGTGATGCAGCAACAATATTGATATATGAGCTTATTTACTGCATTGTGATATAACAAGGATTGATTGTATACATTGAATGCCTTTACCATTTTGTATTTATTGAAGAAGTGATATAAGTCATTTGTCTTTGTTTAGTAATCATTGACTTCGTCAATAATTACATTTGATCATTTCTCATATATATGTTGAATATAGTCATTAATATTTGAAGTACTAACCACTGCAGCACATTTTAGTTTTATTTGTCTTGTCTCGCAAACAGGTGCCCTTATCAGTGGAATATTTTCTTTGACTATCTCATTCTTGGCAGTAATCTGTGAAAGGGAATCCTTATCTTGATCCATTAGCCCTTTAGCCCTTTCAGAGACCCAGATTGCTAGGGACGTCTCCCTTGGATTAGCCATCCTAAATAGAAAGAGCTCCCCATCGAGGTGACAGTGGGGGGGGAAGCTCCTGTTACGCCAGTTTGAAGCCTTGACTCAATCTACCTAAAACCCTTCCTACAAACTATGGGATAACATTTTGGCACCGTTGCCGGGGAACACTGAGTCTACCTTCCTCAACGACATATCTTTGGTAAGCCTTGCCGAACTTTCTTGTAATCTTACCTCGCGACTCCACTACCTTTTTCCTCCTATTCTTTGGTAGTTTCAAGAAAACTATCTGGCGACTCCACTAATGATCAAACGAATAACTTCGCCATGGGATCTCGGGAACTATGAACCTTTAGACATGAGAAAAATACCAGGATACCCAAGACAAATGCCCCCTATATCCAAGAAAAGATGGCTCCCTGGATTCTCTGGTCGAAATGGGGAAAGAGCTGACTTTCACATGAATAATTTTTATTCTTACTTTATGCTCCACCCTGTCGCTGATGAGGCTGAGGATGTAGTAATGAAACTTTTTTCAAACACTCTTCATGGAGATGCTGAAGGATGGTATAATAACCT
>ML792669.1:51466-85334 GCA_009831015.1 Picea engelmannii
GGAGGGTCCATGTTTCTTATTCTCAGACAGCTTTGTCCTGTCAGCAGTAGCAGCCTCCATCACTACCGGCTTGGGCTTGCATCGGAGAGGACTCTTGCTCCATGAGGTAATTGGTCCGAGGTATCATGGTATGTGTCGTATTTGATCAAGACACTAGTGGGTAACGCTGTCAGCTCTAGCCACCAAGCCAAGGCAGTGTCCTCTTCGTCAGAGCTTGTAGTAAAAAAGAAATAAAAGAAAGATAAGGCAATAAAGGGTTTGGAAAAAATGCATCCATGACAGGTACAACTCGCCTCCTACAAAGGCACCCACAGACAACACCAACCCTTGGTATGACTATGACATGACATCCCTAAAACAATATCATATCATTACACATGGCTTGAATGATCCTTTGATGAAACTTTCCATCTCTTGTGGGTATTAGCCCAATAGGTTTTTCTCTTGGTTTCCCCGGCTTTGTACAGTAGATCTGTGTAATGTCTTTGAGCTCTTAGATGATTTGTTAGGGATTTCATGCATATGTTTGATAAATTTAATGATGAGATATGATTTACATTGCTATGATGTCTAGGATTGATGAGCCCATGGAGGGTGTAGTCTTTGATGTGCAGGACCATGCCCGGCGGACATGTACCAGAGGATTGGTGCACATGGGGAGATGATTAGCTCGGACCTCCATGGGGCTAAAGAGCCCATCAGATGGTGGCTGGGATGGCAGAGGCAGGACAGGGTTGTGATGATGCCTTTCATGGAGAAGAAGAAGGACGCCCTCATCAGGACATTTTGGCAGAGATTGACCTATGGGGGATCAGCCCCTGCAGGTGGTATGATGGCTTTGATGGGCAGGACGCCACCAGGGCAGACTGGTCGTTTCCTGGAGGATGTGGCAGCGTGTTTAGACCCTGTGGCACGTGTGGCAGCTTGCAGGAGGCCCAGAGGGGCCAACGTTTTGCTCCTTGTATGCTGATTATGCCCTGAAAGGGCCAACGTCTCCCCCAGAGGGGCTTGACGTCTCCCATTTTAGCTCTATTTTGACATTTTTGGCATTTAAAGTGACAAATAATTGAATAATGTAAAGTCATCCTTGTCGGCTGTTTTAATGACCTATTTTGTTAATTAAAGGTCATGAGGATCATATATATTGAGGATGTTTTAGCCTCATTTGAAGAGAACATAACTTGATCTCTTGTGAGAGATACTTCTTTAGCTCTTGTCTTGGATATTTTTGGTCTTTTTGGAGTGAGGCGCTACACTTGGAGGATTATCTTTTGGCATGCGCATGGTGCTATTTATCATTGGAAGGTTTACAACTAGGGTTTGATTATGCTCTTCATGAATTTGTAAGTACATTTTGCATGCAAAACTTCTTTATTGAATGGTTGTAGGTAGAATTGCTTACTTGTATTGTTACATTGTTGCTATTTGCTTAATCATTGAAACCCTAGGGAACCATCACACAAGTAGGTTGTGGCTTCATGTCCCCATGGTAAAATCTTATTAGCCATTTGATTAGAGAAGGTTTAGCCTAGCCATAGCTACACTAGCCATCCTCTTTTCTTGAGTTAGTTTTGAACATAAATTGAAGAAAGAAGGCGTCCTAGGCCTAATTTATTTTACACCTAGGGTTTGCTTCTAGGGTTTTGAAAAGACTTGTCTTTAAACAACACTTTTCAGCCATAGATTTGTGTTTATTAGCTAGCCGTTTTGCCAAAAGAGTCTTAAGGAAAGAAGAAGGAGCATTAGGACTAGCCTTAGCTACACCTAAATAAGCCTTCTCGTTTTTAGGGTTTTGATTTAGTGGCCCTGCCATAGCAGCACCATTAAACCTAATCCTCTTGTCCTTAGGTTTAAATCCCTCCAAGCCATTAGTCTTGCTTCATTTGACTCCATTTACCCAAGGCACTAGTCTAAGAACAAAACGTTGAGGTTTATGTGCTTAAACAACTCTTTCAAACTCCTTTTTATTTGAAACCCTAACTAACCTAGCATCTAGGACTAACCCTAATGATGATGACGTCTTGCCTATTTTAAACTTGTGTTTGGATGAAAAGTTGCGGTTGACTCATCTCTTTGTAGCCATAGAGGTTTCAAGTATTTTCATTGGTTGATTTGTCAAAAACATCCACCTCTTTGACTAGCTAACGCTAACCCTAAAATAGCAACATTATAGGTGACGTCACACTTGTTTGGTCTCTTGTTTTGGCATAAAACGTTTTGACATTGTCACCTCCATTTGATAGACTTTGAGCCGTTGATCACATCTATAAGCTTATTTGAGAAAACATTCCACTCATTGTCCTTAAATTGACCTATTAGTAAGGCTGACGTCACCCTAATTCTGCATTGTGACACAACAACAATATTGATATATGAGCTTATTTACTGCATTGTGATATAACAAGGATTGATTGTATACATTGAATGCCTTTACCATTTTGTATTTATTGAAGAAGTGATATAAGTCATTTGTCTTTGTTTAGTAATCATTGACTTCGTCAATAATTACATTTGATCATTGCTCATATATATGTTGAAGATAGTCATTAATATTTGAAGTACTAACCATTGTAGCACATTTTAGTTTTATTTGTCTTGTCTCGCAAATAGGTGCCCTTATCAGTGGAATATTTTCTTTGACTATCTCATTCTTGGCAGTAATCTATGAAAGGGAATCCTTATCTTGATCCATTAGCCCTTTAGCCCTTTCAGAGACCCAGATTACTAGGGACGTCTCCCTTGCATTAGCCATCCTAAATAGAAAGAGCTCCCCATCGAGGTGACAGTGGGGGGGGAAGCTCCTATTACGCCAGTTTGAAGCCTTGACTCAAGCTACCTAAAACCCTTCCTACAAATTGTACGATAACAGGTCCTATCGGACTTGTCACCATACTGCTCCACAGATTATTATTGTTGATATAGATGAAGAGTGTCTATCAATGGCTAAAAATATTTTCTCTGATGAGTCTATATTAGTCTCGAGAGACTCTCAAGTATAATGTCAATAATATACTTTCTGTTGTTAATATATGTATGTTGCTTCAGTGGTGAGAAGTATAATGGATGGGATAATTTTATACCAAATTCATTTTGTTACTAATTGGTATGATTTCAGGATATTGATGAAGAAGTGACCCACATACAAAATTCCATGGGTGGAAACATAAATGTAACATTTGATTGTGCTGGTTTTGCCAAAACCATGTCGACGGCTCTAAAGGCTACGTCTTATGGCGGTAAGGTATGCCTTGTGGGAATGGGCCATAATGACATGACAATGCTACTCACTCTAGCTGCTACCAGGTATGGTCGTCTCCCATCCGATATTCCACAATCAATCTAAATTTTAGATGCATATCAGTAGTAAATTTTGTTTTTTCCTTTTAGGGAAGAAATTGTGCTTATGTCGACTCTTGTTGCAGGGAGGTGGATATTTTTGGTGTTTTTCACTACAGGACCACTTGGCCTTTATGCCAAATAAAGTAATATAAATTGAAACTAGCAATTTCCAAAGATTGGAAAACATAATAGATCAGATCCATGTTAATATGAATCTGTTTTAGTTGAATGTTTAGTGGGTTATTCTCTTATTTATAAATACTCCTTCTACGATGGAATGCGCAGGGTACCCTACCATAGATCGGGTGGAATTCGGTTCACCGTGAACGGTCACTCATACTTCAATATAGTGGGAGGAGCAGGGGACGTCCACGCGGTTTCGATAAAGGGCTCCATGACCGGCTGGAAAGAAATGTCGCACAACTGGAGCATATCGTGATGTGATTACTGAATATCCCATTACGGATTTTCCACTCCCTGCATACCCACTCAGTATAAGTATAAGTAGGCAGACACCCATTACAGATCACTCCTCCCTCTATTTATCTATATGTAACTATTGATCCATCCCGTTACGGCTCAGTAGGCACCAATTACATATATATATGCTACCTCTACTATATAGCATAGCAAGCTTGATTTTCCTAAGCCAACTAAGCGGCGAATTACAACATAAGCGGCCACTTATGCTAAATCATTTACAAAATCATTTATAGATAGATGCCCCAAACCAAAAGATTTTCTAAAGGAAGCTTTACAGAATATTCTCTCTCTAATGAAATGATATAGTTAGTAATAAGGGCCTCACAACATAAAAGATAAGAAAGCTCTCTCTTTACCACATGTTTAGGCTAGCTGGTGAGTGTCGTACCTTCAAAGCAAGCCGAGAAGAAGCATAAAGATGAAAAAAATTCGGCCGAAAATAATCTTGTTGAACAAAGGGTGCCCGAGAAAAAGGTCGCACAAATAAAACCTAACTAATCTACTATTCTCATCAAGTGATCTATTCTCATTCTTTCACAAACACTTTGAATAAACAACGTGTCCATGTGAAAACATTGTTTTCCAATAAAAAACGATACATCATCTATAAAAAACAATACATCATATATATGTAGCACATAAGATCAACTCAACAACGTTAAACACTTCAATCTGATCGTTAAACACTTCAATCTGAATGCCACTTTTTTTTGCAACTACCTCAATAATAATTTCTTCTTTCTTTATGCATGGATTGTAAGCCTGATTCTATGATATTGTGATTTAATCATTTGTTATAGTGTTATGCTATTCTAATTGAATGATTATCTAGTCCAGAGATAGGCCCACATATATCCTTCATTTGGTATCAAAGTTGGTTGTTGTTTTAGGTTAATCATGTCAAAATCTAATTCCTTGCCCATTCCAGAATTTAATGGAATTGATTATGATTATTGGTGCATCAAGATGATGACCTTTTTGATAGAGAAATATCTATGGGATATTGTAGAAACTGGTTATGCAGAGACATAAGATTGGACCACTCTTACTGCAAATGAGTAGCTAAGAAGAATGTTCATGCTTTATTTCATATTCAAATTGCTCTTGATAAAATCATGTTTCTAAGAATTGTAGGTGCAAAGAAAACAAAGGATGCTTGGAAGACTCCACAAGAATCTTACCAAGGAAGTGATCAATTCAAATTTGTCAAGCTACAGACATTTAAAAGAGAATTTGAAGATGCAAGAAGATGAAAATGTAAGTGATTATTGTGTGAGTAAAAGATGTAATCAATAAGATGGCTGCTCTTGGAGAAATTGTGGACAAAAAGGTTATGATTAAAAAGGTGTTGAGGTATCTAACACCAAGGTGGAACCATGTTTCCATAATCATTGAAGAAAGAAAGGATTTGCCTACTCTTCAGTTTGATCACCTAGTTTGATCTCTTATGTTTCATGAAGAAAGATTGATAGATTCATTTGGAGAAAATGGCGAGAATTTTTTTCTTGAAAATTGAAAATTACAAAGAATGAATATGCCAATGCTAGAAAAAAAAGCAACCAAAGCCAAAGTAGAGGTCAAAATCAGAATTATCCAAGAGGAAGAGGTGGTTCAAGAGGAAGAGGCATAGGCAGATTTGATAAAAGAAATATCCAGTGTTATTATTGTAAAAGGTATGGTCACTTTGAAAGGAATTGTAAATTAAAAGAAGGTAATAATAAAAAAGGTGTTAATTATTCTCAAGAAGGTGATGAGGCGTCTCCAAAAAAATTGTTTTTATCTTATGACAAAGTTGAAAATGGCACTAAAGATATTTGTTATTTAGATTCAGGGTGTTCTAACCACATGCCAGGAAATAAGGAGCTCTTTTCTACAATGGATGAGAGTTCCAAATCCAAGATCAAGATGGGTGATGACAAAGAATTGGAGGTTGATGCAAAAGAGATACGGAAGTCCATACTAAAGAAGGTATGAAAAGTGTTGAATAAATTTATTACACTCCACAATTAAAGCATAATTTATTGAGTTTTGGCCAATTGTGTGAGAAAAATTATAAGGTGGTGTTTGAAAATCAACAATGTACAATTTATGATAAGAATAAAGGAAATAGGGTGGTTATAGTTGTTCCTATGTCAAAGAATAGGATGTTCCCATTGATTTTTGGAGAACATAACAACCATCTTGCCAATATGGCATATGAGGAAAAACGTTGGTTGTGGCATCTCAGGTATGGACATTTGAATTTACATAGTCTGAAGCTTCTAACATCAAAAGAATTAGTTTATAGTTTGCCTAAGTTTCAAGAACATAATGAGATTGTTGAAGGATGTGCTAATTGAAAACATGCAAGAGAGAAATTTTCAAAAGGAAATGCATGGAGGGCCCATTATCCACTTCAGTTAGTTCATTCATACATTTGTGGTCCTATGTAGACAAAAAGTTTGGGTAAGTCGTCATATTTTATTAATTTTATTGATGATTACTCATGAAAGTGTTGGGTTTATTTTTTTAAGACTAAGAATGAAGCCTTTGATACATTTAAGAGGTTTAAATCCCTTGTGGAAAATGAAAGAGGTTGCAAAATCAAGTGCTTAAGGACTAATCGTGGAGGAGAATTTTTTTCAAAAGATTTTCAGAATTATTTTGATGTGAATGGCATCAAAAGACAACTGACCACTGCTTACACACCTCAACAAAATGGAGTAGCAAAGAGGAAAAATCATACAGTGGTGGAAATGGAAAGAAGTTTGTTAGAAACCAAGGGATTAAGCAATTCTTTTTGGGGTGATGCAATTGCTACATATGTATATATTCTCAGTCAATGTTCCACAAGTGCACTTGATATGATTACCCCATATGAAGCATGGTGTGAAAAAATGCCTAATGTTAATCATTTCAGAGTCTTTGGTTGTGTAGCCTATGTCCATGTAGTTGATCAAAAGATACAAAAGTTAGATCCAAAAAGTGAGTCATGCATTTTTGTTGGATATAGTGAACAAAGTAAGGCTCACAAGTTGTATAATCCCCTCACTAATAGAATTGTTGTGACAAGAGATGTGATTTTTAATGAAGGGGGAGTTTATGGTCATCACAAATTCCATGATGATATGTCTAAATCTGTTTTGGATAGGGATATTATTTATGATATTGATAATGAGAAACCCACTAATATTTGACTTCCAAGTGCTACAAATCCACCAAGTAGCCCCTCATTTAATTCTTCAGTTCCAAGTTTAATCCCAACATCAAATTCAAGTTCTGCAAGGAAGGTAAGAAGATTAAGTGACATTTATCAAAGGAATAAAGTCTAGCACATGAAGAAAATACAATAGGTGAGACAATAAATTTTTCTTTACTTTCCAAGGATTATTTTGAACCATCATTTTTTGAAGATGTGTTTACTAATGATGTTTGGGTGCAAGCAATGCAAGAAGAGATAGATTCTATTCACAAGAATGATACTTGGGAGCTTACAGAACTTCCACATGACATGAAAAAGATTGGTAATAAATGGGTATACAAGACTAAGTACAATAGTGATGGGAGTGTTGAAAGACATGAGGCAATATTAGTTGCTAAAGGATTCACACAAAGGTATGGAATTGATTATGAAGAAACATTTGCACCAGTAGCAAGACAAGAGACTGTTAGAATTATGATTTTATTAGCAACTCAGAAGAAATCGAGCATTCATCACATGGATGTGAAAAGTGCCTTTTTGAATGGGTACTTAGAAGAAGAAGTGTTTGTGGAACCAACCACAAGGTTTTGAAGTGCAAGGAAAAGAAAATCAAGTATACTAGTTGAATAAATCTTTGTATGGCCTCAAGCAAACACCAAGAACATGGTATGTTAGGATTGATGGATATTTTCAGGAGAGTGGATTCAATAGAAGTAAAAGTGAACCTACACTTTACTACACACAAGAAGGTAATGATATTCTTATTGTAAGTCTATATGTTAATGACTTATTATATATGTCTAGTAGTTCTAATATGAAGGATGAATTCAAAATTTCTATGATGAATGAATTTGAGATAAAATATTTGGGTCTCATGCAATATTTTCTGGGTATGGAGGTTTATCAAAATGAGGATGAAGTTTTCATTTGACCAACAAATTATGCAAAATATATGTTGAAGAAATTTGATAAGGTAGATTTAAAACAAACTCCAATCCAACTACTCATGGAATTGGGTTGTGTAGAGATGATGGTGTTGAAATAGTTGACAAGGAAACATACAAAAGTATTCTTCAAAGTTTGATGTTTCTAGCCCACACAACACCTGATATTTCTTATTCAGTTTCTCTTGTTTCAAGATACATGACGCAACCATATGAAATACAAATGAAGGAATCCAAGAGGATTTTGAGGTATTTGAAAGGAACTCTAAATTTTGATATTCATTACTACACTCCTAAAAGGTTTAATCTTGTTGGCTTTAGTGATTCTGATTGGGGAGGTAGTTTGGATGACTGAAAGTCTACATCTCGTAATTATTTCTCTTTTGGTTCGGGTCTAATTACTTGGAGCTCAAAGAAAAGTATAGATACACTTTCATTCATAGAAGAAGAGTATGTTACAGTTACCTCAGCAGGTACAGAAGCATTATGGCTTAGAAAAGTTCTAGAATAAATTGGAAAGAAACAAATTCATCCTACAGTGATATTTTGTGATAACACTAGTGTCATCAAATTGGCCAAGAATCTAGTCCATCATAGAAGGACAAAACATTTTGATTTAAAGTATCATTTCATTTGAGATTTGGTGCAAAAGAAGGAAGTAGAACTAAGGTATATAAAGACTCAAGAACAAATTGCAGACATCTTCAGTAAGGCAGTTGCTAAAGTCCAGTTTTTGAAACTTTGAGATCAGATCGTGAGTCGTCTCAACATCAAGTGGGAGTATGTTGGTAATTGATGCAGTCTTGTCAATCCTCTAACATGATTCAATCTATTTGGAGTTTTCTTTTCTGTTGGTTAGTGTTTAGATATAGATTGTCTGACTAAATAATGTATGCAAAATGAATGAGTTGTTTTCCAAAATAAATTGGTGTAAGCGTTCAATCAAGAGAAACTCATTGTTTGTTCTATGAGGCTATGTATTGTTATGAAGATCAAGGTTGATCACTATTGAACCACCTTTTTGTGCAACTACCTCAATAATAATTTCTTCTTTCTTTATGCATGTATTGTAAGCTTGATTCTATGACATTGTGTTTTAATCATTTTCTATAGTGTTATGTTATTCTAATTGAATGATTATCTAGTCCAACATAGATCCTTCAAGAACAATTGACCATTTCTTATCCATTGTTAAACCTCGAAGAAAGACAAACTTTTAAGATCATTGGACCATGGTATATCTAGAGGTACTTCTGTCATTCCATTTATTTTTAGCCAAGGTAAATCTGGTGTTAAACATTTTCATGTTATACATTATTAAACATTCAATGTTCATTTACATCCATGTATATTTATTTCCCACATGAATCCAATACTTTAGACACTCATTTTGAATAGAACATCTTATTTAGTGGTATATTAACGGATTAGATATTTTAAGCCAAATCTAATGCCTTTATCAATAAGCTTTAAAACACTAAGAATAAAGTACTACATTATTTAATTTATTGTATATGTAGTTTATTGATTAGTATTTTGTTCTTATTAGTCCCTGTCGAAGGCAAGGGACTATAGCTTTCGCATGGAAGTCAACGATAGTTCACCGCCTATTACATGGTATATTTTGCAGCATTATTTGGTCCGTTTTGATGCCAACACCCAATTTTATGCATTATTTCCCTATTTAAGATGGAATTCCGTATTATTTTCGAAAAAAAATTCTTTTTAGTATTTATAATATTTTGGCATTCTAATTTTTTATTGGTTTATAGCAACTTGATGTGACTATATTTCTCTGGTGTATGGTTTTTATTTTTCTCAATTGTTAGAACCAGTAAATGATTTTAAAATATTGATTTTGTTAAGTGGTTAATCTATGTTGTTGAAGTTGCTCTGACAAGGTTGAAAACATTGCAGTCGAAGTTGTGGTAGTGGAGGACCTGACCTTATCATGGATGCTCATTGCCTTGACATTGCCTTCCTCCTTGCTACTTGTTGCCTCACTGCTTCCCACGACCATGCACAATCACTGCTTCCCACGACCATGCACAATGTTAAATGTTAAATATCTAAGAGTAATTCATACCTCTAGATGACCTTCCTTTGCCTTTGATGATCTGCCTTTGGGGTCTGAAAAATTTGTGTTGTTGAAGGAAAAATAGAAGTCTCGCATCAAACTTGATCTTAGATTGGAAGCTCTCATATGTTGGTCCATCTTTCCGTGTCCAAAATCTGCTAGGGAAAGGTTCAATTAATTTCAAACTTGATCTCAGATTGAAAGCTCTCATATGTTGGTCCATCATTCCGTGTCCAAAATCTACCAAGGAAAGCTTCAATTAATTTCAAGCTAGTGCAGATCCATGAAAAAAAATTCATGGTGAATGAAAGCGTTTAAACACATACAATGTGACAACATTCATTGAATCTATAGCTTGTATGATAAAAATTCATTATTTATACTTATTCATCATTGTATTTGAAGCACCGGCAAGAGTGTTGGGATGAGATGGCCCAACATAGATTATAATTACTTAGAGGCCATAGGTTGTTAATCCTACAGTTAAACTTATGCATATTTCAATTTGTTGAGTTTGTGGCATGGGTAGGCATGGATCAGGCTCACATTCAAAGGTAAAATTGTCATTTCTTTTATTTAGCATCTAAATGTTTTTTGTGAAAAAATCATGGTGGATGTAATGGCATATTTTGGTAGTGAAGCGTATATTAAAATTTAGTCTCCACCTTGCTTTTCCCCTTATTTCTCTGTGAATATTTCAAACAAATTTTTCATCTTCACCGGTTCTTTGTATACTATCCAGATTGGAGATGAATGAAATTACACAAATGAATGAAATAACAAACAATGGGGTTTTCTCACTCATCAGAGTACATTGGTGCAACTTCCTAGCAAAGAAGGTGGTGCAAGTAGCTAGCAAAGTAGGAACTTGGTGGGTTTAGCGGGTGCCTTACTTTATTGGTTGGACTTCCTGTGCCATGGTAGAGAAAGTTTGAAAGAATATATCTATATCTATCTATATATATATATACATTTGTGTGTATTTTCTCTCTGTGTGTAGCTTAGCAACTTTGAAGATGTAACCTACATGTGATGAATAGGATTTGAACCTAATGAACCGGTGACCAATTGTCAATTCTGTAGATCTTCCGGGCCAAGATATTTGTGGTTAGCTTATTTTCTTAATCTCGTTCAAAGGAAGGTCAGTTAGGAAGAATGGATTTTGGCATATGAAAACACATGTTTAAAGAGTTTCACTTTTTAAGTAATACAAAGTAGCATTGGTCCAGTCTAAAGAGAAGACATGAAAAAACAGAGTTAAATTTAATGTTAGGTTATCACTTACTAACATCCCCTCATGTCTATTTTGCTTGGACTTGAATTTTCTTGTGCTGCTAGGCTTGAACTGCTATGCCTAGCCGAAGCCAAGCACACTCTATTATCATGGACTTCCTTTCTTTTTGTATCTCTATTCTCGACGTCCTTTCCATTATCTACTACGTATCATGGCCTTCCTTTCTTTTTGTAGCTCTATTCCTGACATCATTGCCATTATCGACTACGATTCTTGATGAAAGGTTTTGGCTGATAGGTCCTGGAATACCTGGCTTGTTTGTCATCTTCATATAAGCTCTTTCTCAAATCTCTCTCAATGTTTTGTACATGCATGGGCAACTTCTAGGGACGAAAGGAAGCGACCGAATCCATGGAAGAGTTCTCCTCGTTGCCTACAATGCTCGATGTTTGATATTGGCAAGTTGGGTATTTTTTAGTAGGTTGTGTGTATTATTCATGAAAATCAAACTCGTTGGAAATTTTATTACTCCAACTATCAACTATCAATAGATGGATCCAAATACATTGTCCACCCAGACTCAGAGATCTCATTTCTCATTATTTCCGCAGATTTACATGGCAAATAGTGGCAGAGATCTCATTTCCCATTCTTTTCGTAAATTTACTTGGAAAATAGTGGCAAGGATGTGGTGGTGTTATCAACTTGGCTCATAAATTCCCAAGTAACAGCTCGGGTACCATAACTTCCTAACTCCTGCATTAAATTATAAATACTCTTATATCGAATAAAACATTAATAAAAACTGCCACAAGTAGTCTCTTGAACTAGTACCATTTGACGTTGGCTCATGAAAGTGATAACAACTTGTCAATGTTTATGGATAACGTGTCCTTTGGTGAAGACAACGTGTTGTTATTCTTGAAAGTGAGAGAAAATGTCATAATCAAAGAATAATCACATGCACTTTGTATCCACTATTTAGTCCATTGATTAATATACATTCCATATATTTTAACCGACAAAAAAACCCATGAATTCACACATCGAGATCTCCTCCATGTGTGGCAAACACTTGAACTGGAATGCCGTGCTATTGGCATAATCTTATGTATCTTTTTGAATCCAAGAATGTAATAGGTTTCCAAGTTTGAAATAACGATAATAATATTTATTATATATGTTTGAGCTTTTTCCTTAAAGGAACTAAGCAACTTATATGGCAAGTTGCTATGTTACTGTGAACAAGTGGATATGTCATTCTATGTAACTTTTCTAACTTGATTTAGTTACTTTTCGTTGTCACGTATTTTACATCAATGATAAAGAGAAAAGATGGAGCTTACAATGACTCACTAAAATCTGGAGCTTATCCATCATGTTGCTTATACTTTGTATATGAGGTATGTTAACGCATTCTTATACAAAAATGATGCAAATAAATAGTATTGGGTTGAAATTTAAAGTTTTATTTAAACTTTGACCCTAAAATTTTGTGAGGTTTAGTATTCAAACTATAATAATTTTGAAAAATCAAAATTTATTATGAGCAAAAAGATTAGCAGGATGAGTTTAAATCAGATGGGCTTTGAAAATCTCAAGATCACATTGTTGTTGGATGTGGATACGCAGGTGATTCAAAACCTTGGCAGGCTTCAGGATGGTAGCATTATAAAATTTAAATGTAATTAGTTTTCACTTGGGCTCATATTGGGTTTCACTATTTTTACCAGATAATATTTATTAGGTTGAGGAATCAGTTCATTGTTTTTATTAGGAGACTGCAGAATTCAAGATTCATTGATTTGGTGCATACTATTTATACAGGTTGCTCAGTGGGTGGCCCCACCACATTTTATCATTGTGATGATTTTCGTGATCTTCTGACCGTGGCAATAGGAGGAAGGTCGTGCATAGGACGAGTCCGACTGTGACAATAGCACGAGGGTTGTGCACAGGACGAGACCAATCGTTGCAATAGGCTAAGTTCGGCGTGCACCAGATGAGACTGACTATGGCAATAGTAGGAGAGAGGTGAACAATACGAGGGCATCAATGCATAGGATGAGGGTGGGCCGTGGCAATCTGAGGGTGGTATGAAGGACGAGAACTACGAAATTGTTGCCATCGATTTGAAATCACAAAATTGCAGAGCGGTTTTGCAATATGATGGTGGAAGTTATTTTCAACGAAATTTATAATGCCATTAAATCATCAAATTAATACCCCACAGAAAAATGAACCGAAAAAGATTTCATTATTCTCTGCCTTACAATGGCAAGGAAATTAATCAAAATTTCTTTGTTACTAGTCAATCTTTTATTTAATTGAGGAGAAAGTAAAAAATAAAAGATCCATCTTCTTTAATTGAAGAAAAGTACGTATACATAAAAGAACATATCAAATAATGACATGTATTCATTGTATTGTTGAAATTTAATAATCATATTATTTTTAAATACATCTTTTTCAGTTTTAAAACAAATGTGTGACTAGTTAAAGAGACGAAACTGGTTTAGCTTGGCCTGCCCAGCTATATGTTAAAATGAATGAGAGTGAAGTAGTTTTAAAAGTTAAACTAATAAAAGATTACAACGTTAATCTTGCTTGGAGAGAGTAAGTTTTTTAATTATAAGATAGGTTGACTATCCATATGATATAATTTAAGAAACACAAATAACAACATTGAAGAAACACTTGCTATACTTAAGAAATAACCACAATAAAAAAAACACTTGCTGTGCTTGGCAAATAACCACATTAAAAAAACAAGTGCTATTGACTTTCAACTATGTTAGTCAGAATCTTATTTGTCACCAGATGGTTATTAGCGGCTTACATTACATATAATAATTCTGAACTTTTGAAAAGAGAATCTGCAATGTTAAGTGGTTGGTACACCAAGGTGTTTGCCATTAAAATCTAATTTGAATCTTCTGCATCACTGTGATGGTAATGAAGAATTGCATTACTAAATTTCATTAAAAAAAATTCATTAAAACTATATAAATGTAGGTAAGCAACTCCACTCTGTACATTGCAATTAGTTTTAAACAGGGACTAGCTGCTTTGCAGCTATTTCCCTTGTTTAATAATCCTACCTAAATATATTCATCGGTTATTTTCCTATCTAAACAATTTCTCTGATGCCACGACAAAGGAGATAGTGGTAAAAATAGTTTATGTATTACTTAGAAATAAATGTAGAGTGAAAAGTGTTTAAGGGTAATGAATTAATATTAAGCTTGGTTGCATCTAGTTTTTTCTTCTATTTTATTGCATAAGTAGTCGATTATTGGAGAGATTGCAGAGTACCTAGTTTCTTGCACGTGTATTTAATTAATTTTAGAAACCATTGGTTTTGGTTGTTGCATCTAGGTTTTTCTTCTATTTTAGTGCATAAGTATTCGATTAATTGGAGAGATTGCAGAGTATCTAGTTTTTTGCACGTGTATTTAATTAACTTTAGAAACCATTGGTTTTGGTTGTTTGAATTGAAAATGGTTTCTTGGATGATAGATTATGCATATATTATTGCTTTAGGATTTAATTTAGTCATGGTTCGTCTTTGTTTCACTATCCACAACTTTTCTACCCTTATCCAGGCTTCAGTTTTCTCACACTTTTCATACATTTGTTTAATCCATTGTATGCTCTTCTCCTTCTCTTAAATGATACGACTTTGACATGCACATGATTAATAGCTCTAATTTAATTTCTAGGTGGTCTACGAGACTGCATCTTCATCTTTATTTGTTTTTTTATGGGCTAGTGTTTTGTGTTTGATGGTATATGATCTTTTCGGGATCCTTTTTGATATATTCAGGATCATATAGATAAGTTATGTTCTTTTCATATTCATTTTATTGTTTCACTTCTTGAACCTTTTGGGTATAGCTTGTATGATATCTTGACGTAGGAATTTTTTATCTTTGTTCTCACTATTGCATTTGCCCATAAGTTTTTTTATGAATTCATATGAACCAGTCTCTGATGTAATTTAGGTTGTTTTTTATTATTTCAAACCAACCCAGGAGTTCCACTTTGCAATCGAGCTCTGGAATCATTTTGTTTTTCCACGACAGGTCATCGATCTCAATACATAGATTCTTTGTCATTTTGCTTAGCTCGTGAGTTCATGAAACCATTACAACTTCAAATCCTACCAAGCAACACTTCTATTAAAAATTAAAAATGGCAGCCAAAATTAAAAAACCATTACAAACATCTGGAAAGGCTAGGTGATGCAGAATGTTAATCCTGAAATTGTTCAATATTGATTTCAATGTATTTCCTAATCTTTGAATTGTTCAACTAAGAATTACCTACCCAATTTGATCAAATCCTCAGATTCTTCAACGAGGCAAGGACTAGCTGCTTAGCAGCTATTTCACTTGTTTGCATATCTATCTTGAAAACTTTGTCGTTCTCAGTTTCTCATTCATGTATTGTGGCCGGTTTATGATTAAATTTACAATGGTTCTGTAGTGGAGGCCGACTAGTAGTTCAATCAATATATTTAACTCTCTATTGAAAATTTAGAGTTTAACATTCTTTATAACACACATCACCATAACGTATTCATTATGTGACTATTCTCCTCATATTATGAGGAGAAATGCCATGAGGATGGACATAGTTGGTTGCTTGGAATATTTAGTGAAATACAAACATGGAATCAACTTCAATTAATTTTGGAAAAGATCTAGTTATGGAATTTTTTTAATGATTCCTCTAACCATTGATGTTGTACGTGATTTTCTGTAGGTTGAGGTAAGTGATTTTCCCTAGGTTGATTAGTTAAACGAACTTTGTAATTATGACTTGTAGAAAGGAAGGATCCACATCAAACAATTTTTATGGACAAAAAATTTAAGAATACGAATAGTGTTTGTCGTTTCCCGTCCAAAAAATAGGTTTTGAATACTATAAAATAATATGTACTAGATCTTAGAGGGTTTATTTAACATCTCATGGTGTATGTGGATATTGTGCTTCTTTGAGGTAGATGTTTTTTCCGGAGAAATGAAAGATTGCAAGCTTGCTCATAGTGACCTTCTAAAATATCATAAAACCTCGTACACAGTCTTACATTTTAATAATAAACTTACAAAAAAGATTGCATGTTTACTTCAGACTTACAATAACAGGGAACCCTCCAGTCCGATACTATCGTTGCTATGCATAAGACCATGAAGAACAAGGAGGAGACTGAAGATGGAAATAAAAGTCCTCGCAAACCATGGAAGAGAGCGGAAACATGACATCGACGCATCATATAACCAAGCTTTTAAGCAGTCTTGGAAAATTCCATCTTGCCTTTGAATAAAAAAATTTCCAACTGTTGTCCACACTTGAAAAGGGGCATGCTATGAATAAGTGTTGCACTGATTCAGACTCTTGTTGCACAAAGAGCATCTATTTGAGCCTACCCATCCTCTTTTCATTCCATCGTTGCATGTCAGGAGCTTATTTCTTATCCCAAGCCACATTAAAAGTATCGTCTTCAACGGAGAGTGTAATTTCCATTCACGCTCCCACCAGCACGATTTCTCATTATGGAAACCAGCTTCGGCCTGCGTCTTACAGCCCAGTTTTGCGGTGAATTGACCATTTAGCGGTTTTTTAGACCAGTTCAGAGTAAGCTCACAGTGTCTTCTTCTTATCAAGCGTGCCTTCTAAACCCTAATATGAAGCGGACTCTATCATGATTGGGATATTTTGCATCCCAAAGAGAGTAAATACTATGATCGTGACGTATTGACAGGATTTCATCTAAGAGCTTGAAATTGTCATCACTTCCTGCACATGCGTTCTTCCCTATTCTCATAGATGTTAGAGAATAATGTTTCATTAATGCATTATACTTGATTGGGTTAGTTGAAGATTTATGGGAGGTTGCTGAGATATTTTCTCAACCTTTCCCTCCATGAGTGGAATCAGTTGGATCTGAATCCAACTATATATATGTATACTGTGTTGTGTTTCATAGTGTAATACAAATTATCATTTGTGTGTTAATATTGTTCAATGGTTACTTTTCCAATTTCTATTAATAGATTCTCCACATAGTCCAGTTTCCAATGAGATGGAAGGATTCAACAAAACATTTCCACACAATAGAGGTATTCGTGGCCAGTTTGTGGGGAATACGAAACCAGTCCTCTACTAGCAGGCCGATGTAATACTTCTAGGCCATCACCCTTCTCCACAACGCTCTACTGTGAGTGAGCCTCCAAAGATTTTTTAGCAGCTAGTGCCTGGTTGAATAGGTAAATGTTTTTCAGCTCCCAACTTTCCAGACTCTTTGGCTGAGCAATACTAGCACAGCCACATAAGTGTGACTTACTAGCACAGCCACATAAGTGTGACTGATGAATGCCCAAAAACATAATTAATTTACAAATTTTATTATAAACTCTAATTAAATTGTTGTAAATCCTAATTAAAGTTTGTAAATAAAATATGCTATCAGTCTTCGTCTTCAATGTAACTCTAATAGTATAACCCTAACCCTATTCTACCTAGTAGATTAATAATTCCCTAACAAAAGGGAACCTATATATCATAATACACACTGTAGTAAAACAATTAATACCAGATCTAATAAGTAATTTAATCATAAACTTAAGCTTTCAGTTTCTGATACTGTTAAGTAATGATTTAAATTATAATACTATCATTTTCTGATACTGTTAAGTCTTCCTTTGGAGCTGCAAGAATACGCCTAGTGGAACATGTTCGTCCACGCTGCCATAGAGTCACACACTCAGAGAAAATGTATAAATCAATAAAAGGGTTACATGTTTAGTTTCAGAAGTGTACAGAACAAAGGCTAGTGGGGTTGAAAAGGGAAGAAACGAGTATGGTTACGTTCATAAAAAGATATAATATTTAAAAAACTTCATCATATCATACATTTAAACCATATCATGCATTTAAACCACATTTAAAAAAGAACATTTTTAAGATCGAAAAGGCTCATCCCATTAAATTTTTTTAAGATCTCAAAACAAAACAAAACAAAGACTTTCCCAGACTCATCTCATTATAATTCACAAATTCAAGAAGTTAAATCCTAACATGTTTAACATCAATTCGCTATATGTCACAAGAGCCAGCTTTTGGAATTGCGAAGAATATATTCTGAGAATATAGGACTGGACTTCCAATGTCGTAAGATTTCCATTTACAGCTCAAAACCTACTAGGATTATTTTTAAATAAATTTCAAATGGGGTGTAGCCATTTCATGAAAACAAACTTTGTACATCAGTAATTGTAGAGTCCAATATAACAATGGATGTTATTATAGTATATATGGAAAAATATAGAAAATTCCACTCTTTATTATATCAAACCCTTACGATATGGAAACACCATATTATGGAAGGGATCCTTTTCTGTTTTCTTTCTTCTTTGAGGGGGAAACCTTTTAATGAGCTACACTCCAAATACAATACTTTTCTTCATATCTCATTACCTTTTTTGAACCTCTTTATATAGTATTACCAACTACCTAAGAACATTCTAGAGGAGGATTATTCTAGAAGTAGAACCTTCTAAGAAGTCCTCTTACATTTATTATATATAACTACCACTGTGGGACTTACTTATTATTATAGTGGACCTAGTCCACCTTACATTCCATGGCCTCTAATATTATCACTATGGTCCCTCTAAGCCCCCCACTACCTCTCTAGTTACCTAACATTTCATCCCCTTATGAAAGCCTTGTCCTCAACACTTGTTATGAGGGTGTAAAACCATATACCAGGGTCCCATGAATAACTGTGGACCACAGTGTCGAAGTAGACTAGAGAAACATGGTCTCATGGAGAAATGAAATCCACCATGTTGAATTAGTCCAACCGCCATTGTAAAGTAGGGTCCCATATCCAAGTTCTCATGTGAAATCCACTCAGAAGATATCATAACCCAATAACCAACTAAAAATGATCTCCAAAGATTGACACTTGTCATGTGCATCCAAATAAGAAGATCCATCCACATAGTGGTAAAGGGTCATAGATAAATATAGAAGTTAGAATACCACTATAGAATATGTAGGATGGACATTTGTAATGATAATTGACTCCTGATTTGTTACATTGATGTTCTCTACAAAAGATGGAGTAGAGTAATCAAATAAAATATGAAAGTGGTTGTCATACCAAAAATGACAACTATCCATATACCAATAATCACAATTGGCCTCAAAATCATACCAATAATATATGTCTTGATTATATTCATCCCTCATGTACTCCATAAGATATCTCTCTTGTATGCTAGACAAGGACCTTTGAATATTGTGACAGTTGTCCCTGAGATATTGTAGATGGTTCTCGAGGGATTTAAACTTCCGTAGAACTCCCATGAGAATTTGAGATCCAATAGCCATTGAGAAAACATTCTATAATATACCAAAAGAAAATATTAAAATGATTTATCCAATGGAACTGATCTAGTTGCAATCCAAGCACCAGGTGAAAATTTATGAACTCTACAGTTCTGTCATCGTCATGAAAACTCCCCCAAAATGGATTATTTTAAATTAGTGATATCTTCACTTCTAGAACTTTGATTCAGACGTTTTTTTTTCAATTTGGGTGAAATTGTGAGAGGAACTCACATATGAAATTGTTTTGAGAAAATTAAGCTCTCGGTGCTACAAAAATCAAAAAAATCATGCGGCCGTCTCGGGAAAACCCTGAAAATTTGTAGATTTTAGAATGTCGATAACTTCATTTATTGGACTCTGTTTCAGTTTTTATTTTTATTTTTTAAATTGGTTCTTTTTCTAAGAGGAACTTATATATACACCCAGTTTCTGCCATTTCTGCATAAGAAATTACTGAAATTGTCTGGAATGTCACAGCCCTAGTTTTCTTTTCCGAAAAATATGAAAAAATATAAAACAATTTTCCCACACATCCTGCAAAGGAAAGTGCTATGATACCTCTCTTTGATACCACTTGTTAAGTAACAAAGTTAGAAATAAATAAATATCACAATATATCCACAGAGAAATATAGAAGAAACCAAACTTTCTTATAAGAAAACCCTTGTGGTAGGGAAACACCATAGAATGGATCATATTATGGAAGGTATCCTCTCTTGTTCACTTGTATCTTTGAGGGGGCATCCTCCTAATGATATTTTTCTCCAAATACAATACTTCTCTTCATATCTCATTACATTTCTTAAACCCATTTATAAAGTTCTACCAATGAGTTAAGAACATTCTAGAGGAGGAATCTTCTAGAAGCAGAACCTTCTAGGAAGTCCTCTTACATTTATTATATATAACTACCATAGTTGGCCTTATTTAATACTATAGTGGACCTAATACACCTTACATTGAATGGCCTCTACTATTATCACTATGGGTCATCTAGGCCCCCCACTACCTCTATAAATACGTAACATATTTGCTACTAGAGTGCACTTGTTTCTATGAGATGACTGCAATTTTCTCGTCAGTATTTAGGGTCTTATGTTTCCCTCATCAAGGGAAAATAGTGACGATCAATTAAATTGAATTATGTACCTCAGACCTTGAATCCAATGTGGGGTCTAATGCACCCTTTGTCGGTGATACCCAATAATATTATATGAGTGTGGGTGTGGGGATTTTTAAATATCCTTCACTCATGGGCATATTTCCCCTTCTACAGTCATCTCTTCTTGTGAATGTTTCTCCTATTAACATTATTTCATCAATTACTAGTGGATCCATTGGCTCTATTGATCCTTGGGGGATACCTCATCCTAAGGACGTTGAGTCGTATGGAGATTCCATGCCACTCTCAACAGTTGATATTGTCAATTCGACGATCTCGTCAGGATCATCTGATACTGATCAAAAACTCCATTCTCATATGGAGTGTGATTAACCTACTCCACTTGTACGAGTTGTTAACTCTCCATGTTCACATGACATCCTATATTTTGGGTTTCCTTCAGAAGAGGTCAACTTGGACATCATGGATTCCATTGATAATCCTATAGAGGATGAGAATCATCATCACTTCCTTCTATCTTATTCAAAACCGATGATAGTTAACATGATGAGTCTCGATCCAAGACTGAGGGTATTTGTTGGGGAAACTAGTAAAATCCCTAGTATTATGTGGTGTTTATATTATGAGTATTCCATGCATTCAAGTCAATAAAAACCCATAAATGATGAAGGTATGCCTCAATATCAAATGCCTTTCATGAAAGTTTGTATGTACATTCATTTCAATGATGAGTTTCTAGATCCTGAAGCACTCTATTGTGAAAGCTGTTGGAATCTATTCTACCACCACATCCAACTAGTTATATGATAGACATGGAGCTAGATGAATGTGAAGAGACAAGTTTTCTTGATGTCTATATTGAGGATGAACTAAGAAGGAAGGAACAACAATGGAAGAAGGAATCATATGAGGAGGATGACGAACCTCAAGGTCAGCATGTGTAGTGATCACAACAATGATTTAGGATAGTCTAAGAAACACCATGGGTAACAACTTAAACTGAAAGGAAAACATCATGTTTCATGTAAGTTTTGTATTAATTATATATTAATTTTTAAAAATTTCATGAAACTCTCATCGGATGTTCGAAGAAATTTTGTCAATATTTAGACTAATGTTTGTGATGAACTTTTTTCGATATTTCGACAAGCATTTGTGATGATATTTTGTCAATCTCTAGACGAATGTTTGCAATGAATTTATGGTGATATTTAGACGAACGTTTGCAGCAAAATTTTGTTGATATTTAGACAAATATTTGTGATGAACTTCTATTGATAATTAGATGAACATTTTTGACTAAATTTTTTCTATATTTAGAAAAAAAAATTGTTTGTTGATATTGTGACACTTCTCTAATGATGAAAATGGGTTGAAGCTTTCATTGGAAGATTAACATTTTTGCGATGCAAATTCATCTATAAATTGTTAGAAAATGGGACCAATGTATTAGTGCATCATAAATAATGAATGAAGTGAAGATGAATAAAGTAAATAGGATGATCGATCTATAAAACTTCCATCCAAGTGATAAATTTGAATATAATACAAATTCTAACGAAATGTATGCACGTATATTATCAAGAGTGGAGAATGATATTTTGAGGAGCCTCACTAGTGTGATAAATATTGTAATTTCTTAATTTTAGTGAATATAATTCCCATTATGGATTTGAATGGTAAGAAGAAGAATAAGGAAAATCTTATAATACATTAAAAGATATATGTAACATCCTGCTCCTGAGCGCACTAGGTGGACTTATTCTTTGAGGACACTTGCGTGCAAGTGATTTGGTTCTTTATACAATTGGTTGTTTTGATTATGATTATGAGATATTATGGATTTGATGATATGTTATTTTTGTTGTATTTACATTGAAAGGTGCTATTGACTAGGTTCTCCTGAGTGTGTAGGACTCTGGACGTTGAGGATACCGAGGCATTGATGAAACTCCTTGGAATTTGGATTGAGTCGGGGAGTGGACTATTAGGGTTTGAATGTTGTTGATGTGACATATGTACATATGCTTAGATATTATGATGTTGATTGTTATTGCTAACATGATTCGTTTATGGATGCAGGATGACGATAGCTTGCTGAACAAACTCACATTTGGAGTAAAAGGTTCACGCACGACAACCATAGACATTGAGGGTGTGGGCGAAGCCCTTCCACAGCCTGCTAGCACTCTCATCGTGGCTCGAACTCTAGGTTAACGATTACCTAGTTTGAGAGACCCGTGATGTCGTGAGGGAAGCCTGTAACATTCACTCATGATGATTCTTTAGGGCATGCAATAAGTAAGGTTCCTTGTAATAAACCTCAATTTCGTCATAAAAAAAATAAAATTATTATTTTCTGTGAGAGAATTACGCTCTAAGGCTATATGATAGCTTTAATACCTTAACATTTAAAACCATGATGCCCTGTGAATTCGGTTTCTCTTTCCATAGTATAGTGTTACTCTTCCATACTCATTTAAATTATACACGTTCTAGTAAATGGTTACAAGTTAATACTTTGTGGTAATGCGAATTAGACATGGGTCTAATACTTAGGTTTCCATCCCATTGATTAACATCCACATTCATAATGAATACAAGCCTAAACTTCATAACCCCAAAAACTATAGAGACACAAGGAAGGGGTGGAAATAATTATTTAAGTGCTAAACATGTTGGTTTTACTATTGATAAAAGTGCCCTGAATTGGAGGGGTTACTTGTAATTCAAATCGTTGACTGAAAACTCAAACCCAATAACTAATAGATGGAAGTGGAGTTTGAAGTGGCAGTTGATCAAATCCTTTCCCAACTTAACTGACTCCAACCACCGGCGTTAACTGAACCAGTCGAAAGGGTTTCTGAACTTGTCCTCTGAAAAATATTAAATGTGGCTTAGATGTAATGACAACTGAATTTAAATCTTTTTTCAGCCATTAATGGTAGTGGAGGTAGTGGGAGTCATCTTGTACCCTCACCCAACCTAGACACTCCACCTCACTGTTGTCACATGGTTCATCACGTCGACGTTCCCATCACATTCAATATGCTCGACGTTTGTGTATTAGGTTAACCGCCATGACTCATTTTGCTATTGGTGCAAAGTCTTCTCTGAGTTTATACTACTGCATCTTACTTCTAATTATCGACTTCACTGTACTCGAGCATGCAAGCTTGGAACGTCTCTCATATTTTCGATCCAGTAAGGTTTTTTCCTAACAAAATAATTACTTTTGTTTACTGTAGGTTTTCTCTGTCTTTCTCGGCTTCTATTCCGATATTATCCTGTTTCATGCCCATTGGTCCTTCTTTCTCCCCTCCTGCATTCGTCCTTCCTTCGTTACCAGTCCAAGATTATATTTTGTCAAAAGGAAATCCTATGTTTGACTGTGTTAGGGCCTTACATTCGTCTGTGTGTCAAACCAATTATTTCAATAAAAATTGGAACCTCTCTGGTAGTTATTTTTGTCTGGATTATGAAAAGAAAAAGAGGTTTCACCGATCTCTATTTCCCTAATACTCTTTGACAACTCATAAGACTGTGTTTAAAGAAGTTCGAGTTAGGTTTTGCATGGCCCCTTTCTCCTTATGAGAATCTTAAAAGGCATGCGCATTTGGGGTTTCAGCATTGTATTGACTCTGTGTTTCTTTTAATTCATTTGCAGAGTGTTAAAAAGAACATTGGTCTTATTCTATTGTTTATTTAAATTACTGTAATACGGTTCTGGTATTTTAACTTTATTATGCACACTGTTTTGTTTTCAGTACTCGTATAATGGCTCTTTTATTCCAATAATGTTTCGGTCATTCATTGATTCTTATGATAATGATGGGCCCCTTTTGGTTTTGCGAGGGGTACCCATCAGGGAGACTAGGGCTCCTCTCCTCTTCCAGGTCTGGAGAATTTCGCGGCTCCTAGTGATGGAAAAGGGTTTCATCTCCCTCCACTTAAGTTAAGTATCACTTTGGCATACTCCCTTTCCCAAGGTTACTTGTTTTCTTTCGTTTATTTTATTTGTTTTTCCTGTTATTCAAATCTAAGGGGTATTCTTCACAATTCTTGTGCAGGGTTTCGACTATGCGAGGATACGTGTACAAGGATCCCACCCCTTCAATAGGTACTTAAGTTCCATTTTATTCCTGTCGGATAGGCTTAGATAGTTGAAGATGAAAGAATTTAGTTATGGAACCATTTCTGTAAATGGATTCACTATGTGTTAGTTTTCAACTACGTTACCCCTTCTCACAGTCGAATTCAGAGGATCAGTTTTAACTTTTGTATGATTACTCAAGATCAAATCTATTTCTTACTACAGTTTATATTAAGAATTATTCGAAGGCAGAATATGTTAGATTTCTTTCCTGTAATGGATTGTGTTGGTCACTATAATTGCTTATTTAACTAAGCAATCAAGTGCTACATAAATTGTCAACCCAGGGAAGTCTGTTTATTTCAAAGGTAATCACGCACTATATATGCTCAATCTCAAAAGAAATCTAGAGTTGTAGTAAAAATACATTAAACACAGTTTTCGTTGAACAAACTAAAGTTCTACTTTGAATTACAGGAAAGCAACCAACCTATTGCAGAGTTCAAAGTTAAAGAGATAATTATTTAAACAATCCTAGATTACATTAAGAAAATAACAACCTAGGAAAGAAATCCTTCAAGATGTTGCAAAAGGAAAGACCAATTATTCTGTAACAGAGAACAAGACCCTATTCCCCAAGCAGGAATCTTCAGCACCTGTTTCTGATCATCACACTTTCATGAACTCATTGCTAATTGAAATGATTGACACACACTGAAGGCTAACTATCTTTTAACAGGGAACAAGACCCTATTCCCCAAGAAGGAATATTCAGCACCTGTCCCTGATTATCACGCTTTCATAAATTCACCAAATAAGATTTCTAACTAGAATGATTAACAGTTACCCAAGCATGAATTATATGAAAACAATGTAACAACCAGTAAAGCAGAGTTTCAGCAAGACAGAGTTTAGTAAAGTAGTGTTTCAACAAAACCAAAATTTAATCAAGGAATGAACAGAAATAACACTAACACACTACAAAGCTAATGGGTGAATCTTGTGAAGAAGGTGGGCCCTCCCTTATCACAAGATTCCCCTGAAACAAAAGGAACTAGAGAGAAATGCTCAGAACAATCTTTTATTCATCTGTCAACTGTATCATGTTACAATGTCTGAAGTAAAACATGTCCTTCTCTGTAAATCATTTCTTAGCCAAAAAGAAGATCCTTTCTAATGATGATTTCCTCTTATTTAAAGAGGAGAATCCCCTCGATACAATCAAATTACACGTGCGCATATGAATCCTATTATTAGTCAGATCAAATCTCTATACTGGGGTAGGATATCCTGGTCTCCCGTAACAAATGCTATTACAATAGTTGAAAAGGTGTTGAGTGAGGTGTTGTTGTTGCGGCTGGAGTAACAGCTTCCTTATTTATCTTCTTGTTACTGTTGTTGTATGCTATTTCAACATCGAAAATCGCGGGCTGTTTCAGCAACGAGATTTGAATTCTGACTGTTTCAGCAACGTGGTCTCACGCAACAGTGATGTTTAATTCTGGCTCAAGGTCCAGCTGTTGTGATCAGTGTAACATCTTTGGAATTGTTGTTTCAGCATCGTATATCATGGAGAGTGTAACAACTTCTTCTGTGTGAGTTTTTGTTTCAACATCGTAGACCACGGAGAGTGTAACAACTTCTTCCTCTGTGAGTTATTGTTTCAGCATCATAGACCACAGACTGTTTCAGCCACGGGGTTTGCGTTCTTTTGACTGTTTCAGCAACGGGCCTTTAAACAACAATGATAATCTGCAGCTCGAACTATTTCAGCACTTATATATTTATGATCAATGGTTAAGTATGAGAGTAATGTAAAATTATATGCAAAACAGATTAAACATATAGTAAAGAGAAGAGACATTATATACCTTTGGAAAGATAGGGTAAGGTGGTAATGTGAGTTTAAATGTGAGTGAAAAAAGGATGTAATGGTAGCAAAAAGTGTGAGAAAAAAGGTACATTATAGGGTCCTAACATCCCCCCAACTTAAAAGGTTTCATGTCCTCATGCAACTTCAATCTGAATCAAAATCGGAGTACTGACTCTGAGCATGTAAGTTACTTAAGCAGTAGCTGTGGAAAGTGTTGTCTGTTGGAGATCTGAATCCTTGAATGTGTTGTAGCCTTTGCCAAGCTTTTGTTTCGGCCTTCTTGGGAAAATTATAATGAACTTGATATTTCTCTGTTGGCATCCACAGGATAGGAAAATGAAACTGATAACCTATCCATCTTTCAGCACATTGTTGAACACACTTGATGTAGCTAGGTACCCTGGAGATTGTTGTCTCAAGATTAGTGTGGCTAAAGGGATTGTGTTCCTGTCTTTTCCTAGTATATTGTTTCCAAAACATGTTATTTGATTGTAGGGAAACAATCTCTATGGATTTAATGAATTGTTGACAATCCTGAAGCACTGTTGTCTGTAGTTGCCGAATGTGTTGAGTCATCCCTAGTTTCTTCAAAAACTGATAATACTCTGTAACAAAGGTGGAAACATTTTGTGGTTCTGGCCGTATCCAGAGAAGGCGGTTATCCTCGTTATGCTTGGTAGCTAGGAAGTCATCCTTCCATATAATCTGATTGTTAAGGAAAGAGGTGAGTGCCCAAATCTGGATGTCACCAACAAGAGGGTTAAGGTTAAGCTGTCGGTTTTCAGGGATGGCCTCATTATGAAAATATACCTCATAGAGGAGGTGTTGATCCATAGCAGATGCTTCTGCAAAGGTTTTAACAAAATCTGTTGGATTTAACACTGCATAGGGTCTTCCTTCTTTGATTGATTTAATCTGAAAAAATGTAAGTCGTTCCATGAGGAATAGAGAGTAATTGCATGATGGTTTCCTTCCAGCCAACAACTTTTGTGCCAAGTCAAATATTAGGAGAAATTTTCCTTTTAGCTCTTTACTATGTTTCTTATGGGCATGAGATTCCTGGCGTGTTTGCTCCAAAGCTTCCCATTTTGAATAGGTATGGTTTAGCCAGAGTAGTCTGTGTTCCTACAGGCTTTTGTCCTATGTAACAACAGACTCTTTTTTCCATTTGTCTACTATTGCCTGCTCATCCCATGGTTGAGTTTGTGTTTCAACATTGCAAGTGGTAGGATGAGGTAGGTTCTGAGTGGTTTTCTCCAGAAAGGTGTGGGTATTGATCTGGCTAGGAGGGACAGATTCATCAATAGGCAGTGTTTGTACAGCTTTATTAACAAAAACAGGGGTTTCAGATTTGACAATTATTGTAGGCCAGGGTTTAGTTTTAATTTTGGAAGGTCTTGTTGGTTCTTGTGTAACAACAGGGTGTTCTTCTTTGACTGCAAAAGTCGTAGGTGCAGGGGAAGCTTCTGGCATTGGAATTTGAATTACTTTGTAGCCTGCTTGATAATATATGTCCCCACATTGACTGCAAATATACTCTCTACACGGATTCTCTGTTGTATTTTCCTCTGTCATGGTCTCTATGTGAGCTAGGGTGTACAATTTAAGTTCCTTCTCATAGGCTTCCTTTGCCATGGCTAGCTCTTGCTTGTAGGCTTCCAGTTCAGACCTTAGGAACTCATTTTCTTGTAAGATAGAGGCCATTGTTGGTTCTGGTTGAGGGGTGATTGGTTCTTGTGTAGCAGTCACAACCGCACTAGATGGTTCTTTTGGAGCAGCTATAGGATCGGGAGCTGATTCTTGTGTTTCAGCTTCCTGATGTAAAGAAAGTAATGTTGCAACACCCTGGGCATATGATTCCTGTGTCTCGGTAACAATATCAACAGTTGGTTCTTGTGTTTCAGTTGTAGCTGGTTCTTGTGTGACAACTATAGCTGGTTCTTGTGTGACAGCTATAGTTGGTTCTTGTGTGACAACTATAGCTGGTTCTTGTGTGACATCTATAGTTGGTTCTTCTGTTTCAACTATTGAATGAGTAGTTGGTTCTTGTGTTTCAACTACTAAATGAGTAGTTGGTTCTTGTGTTTCATCTACTAAATGAGTAGTTGGTTCTTTTGTTTCAGCTACTTGATGAGTAGCTGGTTCTTGTGTTTCAGCTACTTGATGAGTAGTTGGTTCTTGTGTTTCAACTACTTGATTTGAAAAGGATGATGTCGCAACACACTGGGCCTCTAGTTCTTGTGTTTCAGTGCCCGTGGGTGGAATAGGTAAAGATTCTGGAATTTGGGAGGTTGGAGGTGTACGGGGTTTTAGTCTTATGGGTTGGGGGTTTAGGGAAGTGGTAGTAGTGGATGCCCTTGTTGAGGCCCTTGTTCGTTTTCTTTGTAAAAAGGGCGGAAAAAAAGGAATTTACTTTCGTTTGTGTGGGGGCTTTTCCTCAGTGATGGGACAGGGAGAGTTGTCTGGTTCAGAATCATCGCTAAGGATATGAACGGAAGGAGTGGATGATTCTGGTAAAATGTGGGATGGGCTTGGTATGGTAGGGAGGTTAATTGGATTGATTGGGTCTGTAGGCAGACTGTTACGTACTTCCGGAGGATCTGGAGGGTTTTGTGGTTGTTGTTCCTGAAGATTTTCAGGATATTCAAGAGCTTCTTGGGGGTCTATGGGTGGGTTGTTTAGGGGAGGGTTTGTTTGGGAAAAACCCTTTTGGATAAGTAGTTGAGCGAGATGGTGATGGGTGAGGGAAAGGGCGGGATTTTTAGCCTTTTTACAGTAGTGCGACATATTTTTAAGACATCCGAGCAGATAATAAGGAATGTTCACCAATCTAGCATGTCGTAAATGAGACAATAGGACAAAATCGTACTGGTAGACTACCTGGTATCGGCCTTCACAGGTAATATAGTGCTTGACAAACTTTTCCACCTTCGGCCATGGAGGCGGCAACGAGCTAAGTCGGACACCCCAGCCTTTAGGTTCAATTTGTTCCCCTAGCAAGAGGAAATCTTGCTGGGCATTAAGGATGATATGTTTGCGGCTGAAACAACAATATCCATTGGTAGGGAGACCCGAAACCTGCACTATATCCTCCTCTGTAACTGGAATCTGAACCCCTTGAACAATGGAATGATCTTCCTGGAGATTTCAAACAAATTGAAGAACCTGTTGTTGATCAAATCCCTGGAGCCTCTGAAAATAACCCAGCTATCTTGCCTGCAGAAAAATTTGATAGACTTCTGGATATAGTTCTAACAGGGCTATCATGGCGAGTTTGTACTGTATAACAGGGCCTCCCATAGCTAACAACTCAGTAAAATGCATCGTCAGAGAGTCGAGTAACCGCTTCTGTGCAGAGAGAGTTTTTCGGGTGAAGGCATGCAAATGGTGGTGAAACAAACGAAAGGATGGTGAAAAAAAGAATGACGGTGGTTGGTTCATGTGAAATGATGGTATAAGATTTCGATATTCCCCCCCCCCCTCAAGTACATCTAAAATAATGATTTTACATGAGTGGTTATAATGAGTTGGAATCTTCTCATTAACTATAGTTCAATTGTATTTACATATAAAGTTTACATACCTCATCTTTACCTTTTGATTCGTACTTCAAACAAAATATAGTGCCTGTCCATAATAGTTTTGTAGTAGCCATGGAAGAGACTTGATTTGTTAGAGGAATTGTATCAAGGATTTGTTTACTGGAAGGAAAAAATGTAGTATGAGAGCGCAAAAGCTTATTGACAGAGAATGCTGAAAAGTTGGTGTTTCAGCAACAAGGAAAGAATAGAGAAATGTTTGCTGAAGAGTGATGTTGCAGAATACTGCTGAGGCAGTGGTGTTTCAGCCGTGTGGAAAAAGGGAGAGATTGTTGAATAGTGGTGTTTCAACAATGGGGAAAAAGGGAGAAATTGTGGAACAATGGTGTTTCGGCAATGGGGAAAAGAAGGGAGAAATTGTTGAACAGTGGTGTTTCAGCAATGAGGAAGATGCGAAAAATTGTTGAATAGTGGTGTTTCGGCAATGGGGAAAACTGTGACAAATTGTTGAACAATGGTGTTTCAGCAATGGGAAAAGAGAGGCGAGAACTTGTGGAACAGTGGTGTTTCGGCAATGGGGAAAACTGTGAAAAATTGCTGAACAGTGGTATTTCAGCAATGGGAAAAGAAAGGTGAGAACTTGTGGAACAATGGTGTTTCGACAATGGGGAAAACTGTGAAAAATTGTTGAATAGTGGTGTTTCAGCAATGGGAAAAAAAATGAGAACTTCTAGAACAGTGGTGTTTCAGCAATGGTGGAAAAGGAAAAAAGTTGTTGAATAGTGGTGTTTCAACAATGGGGAAGCTTGGCTCTTCTTGAAGTAAGATCGTCCTTTCTTATTAGGCCTTTGCTTTGATCGAGAATATGCAAAAGTGAATTGTAACATGCTATTTTTTGACAGGGATTATTAGTAAACGAAATCTAATCTAATACTAAAGAAATTAAATTAAAAAGAATTAATTGCAATGAGGGGTAGGAGGTCCCTCTAAAAAGAGGTAATGAGAGTCTGCCACACATGTGGTCTTAAACTTTTCTTTGGAAATAGGGCGCTGGTACGGACGGAGCCAATGACCGTTTACAAGTAACGGTGTTTTAGAGTCATCGATTGTGAGGAGCCTTACTATTCCATTGGGGAAAATAGTGTCCACTTCGTAAGGTCCAAGCCATATTGTACGTAGTTTCCTTTGAAATTCTTTAAACTGGGAATCATACAGTAGGGACCAATTACCTTTTTGGAATTGCTTATGCTTAATAGTTTTGTCATGCCATTTTGACCTTTGCTATTGAATCATAGTTGTCTGATGAATGGCATCTAATATTTTTTCATCCAATTCATTAAGCTGCTACAACCTAGTTGTCTGCGCATCAGTCAAATCAAGGTTGATAGCTAAAGCAGTCCTTAAGGTTTTGATTTCAAATTCCACAGGAAAGATGACACTTTTTCCATAAACTAATTCATAGGGAGAGAATCCTATAGTATTTCTCCAGGTAGTTTTGTAGGCCCATAATGCTTCAGGGAGCCTATGAGACCAGTCCTTTCTGTTTTCCTTCATTGTTTTTGTAAGAATGGCTTCTATTACTTTATTTGTGCTTTCCACCTGTCCATTGGCTTGGGGGTGGTATGTTGTAGTCATTCTATGTTGAATATGATATTTTTGAAGGGTGGCTTTAAAACCGTGAGAACTGAAAGGAGGTCCCCCATCTGTAACTAATTCTCTTGGCACTCCAAATTTGATGAAGATGTCTTCAAATAGGAAATCTAGAATTGCTTCTTCAGTCACTCTATGGAGTGCTTTAGCTTCCACCCATTTGGTCATATAATCTGTGCAGACCACTATGTAAACTTTTTTATTGGATGGGGGGTTAATGGGTCCTACAAAGTCTAAGGCCCATATTTTGAATGGTTCAAGTACTATCTGGGGGTTTAATGGAATTTCATCTCTATGATTAGGTTGGCCCATTCTTTGACAGCTATCACAGGCCCGGACATATTTCTTTTCATCTTTAAAAAGTGAGGGCCAATAATACCCCATTCTGAGAATTGTATGTGTTGTTCTCTTATCAGCAAAATGCCCTCCACAAGGGCCATCATGACAAGCTTTTAGTAGATCATAAACCTCATCTTCTTTAATGCACCTTCAAATTTCTTGATCAAGTCCTATGTGTAAAAGACACCCACTTATCCAACTATACCGAGCACTTTGTTGAATGATTTTTCTTTTCTCCCGGTGGGATAGGTGTGGTGGTAACTTCCCTGCAACCAAGTAGTTAGCGATGTCTGCATACCATGGTGAGTGAGAAGATACTACAAATAGATATTCATCAGGAAAGGAATCATCTATTGGGGTATCATCATCAGGTGTTAACCGAGAAAGGAAATCAACAACTACATTTTCTTTTCATGGTCTATCTACAATTGTAATATCAAATTCTTGTAATAATAGTAACCATCTGGTGACTCTAGCATTTGTGATATGTTTTTTCATTAGATATTTGATAGCTGAGTGATCAGTATTGTAATGACTGGATTTTACAATTTACATCAATTTATTTAGATAAACTAACTAATTTCATAACACAATAATGAAATAACAGTAACTTCCGTATCATTCATGAAATTTTACTAATTTAACTCATTCGAATGCAATTTTGTCAATATAACAAGATTTAATAACAAATTAATTAAAAACAATGCATAATTCTTACCTGAACCTGATGCTACTATTTTCTCGCCGCTTGCTTCCTTCCCGCTTCTTTAGAACACAACCCAAAACCAACCTCCCTGCCGACTAGTTAGCTCCTAGACCTAGGATATCAACGAATATCCTAGCCCTCCGAGCCCAAAACCCCCAACAACCCCCGGTGCACTATGCAAACTCCACTCCAAGTTTCACTCTCTCAATCCTTCGCTCTGCCCCAAATTCCTCCCCCAACTTCCCGTAACATCCTCCCCCTTATTCCTCCTTCACCGACTTTCCTTTCATTAAATTCCTACCTAATATCTTATCCCATTATTAAATATCTTATCCCATTATTAAATGCCTTCCATTTTCGGGAACGTAACTTAAATTAATAATATATTTTATTATCCACCTTTATTTATTTATCATATTGATTAATGAGTTAATAATAATACTAAAATTAATCATAATCAAGAATAACTAATTAATAACAAATAATTAGTTAAGGTTATTTTAATAAATAAATATAGTTTAGCTAATATTTTAGGATTACATTATTAAATTAATTATAATTTATAATCAAGGCTCGTTACATACACCCACCCTTCAGGAAACTTCGTCCCGAAGTTAAGGTATCTTATGGTACAATGGAAAAGAGCATGGTTCACACATTCATAACAAGTAGCTGACATTATCAGTAAGTAAGTCAAGAAAGCTCATACATACTAGTGTATAGGTATAAGAAATGCATGTGTAGCTAGTACATGCAAATCTCGTGCATGTACTAATAATCAAAACTGTCATCATTTAGTAATTTATGTATGCATTCAATCCAGTCAGCAAGACTAGTCTTTTATAAAAGACAACAATCAATTAATTGTGTGAGAATTCGTTTAA
>ML792669.1:97205-111896 GCA_009831015.1 Picea engelmannii
CTCATTATTTGATTGTTTGGTGGAGTACCTGATGGTAAGGAGAGTGGTTGCAGAAATTGTGATTGAGGTAATTGATTTGGGAAGGGGGGTTGTTGTCCTCTCCAATTTGGATTCCATTGGTTCAGATACGGTTGTTGTTGTTGAGGAGGCCAAGGAGTCCACATTGACGGATCAACAAAGGGTGGGTTAGTTTGTTGCATGGGTGGGTAATTCATTTGATTTAGGTATTGCATTTGATTATAAGGAGGGTAATTCATTTGATTAAAAGAAGGATAGTTATTCCAACGATTAGAAGATGTAAATGGCATATTAGGATTCATACCTTGTCCCTGCGGTTGCCATTGACTTCTCTGTGTCAACAGATAGACAGCTTCAACTTCTTCATCAGTTGGTTGTAATGTTGCCTTGATCCCTGGTAAATAAGGACATTGTTGAGTTTCATCATCTTTATCACAGATGGTGTAGATTGGATTTTTGTCCAATGGGCATTCCCTTCGTGGGTGCTTGTCTCTGCATTTAGAAAAAAAGATGGACAGAGCTGCTTCTGCTTCAGCTTGTTTCTTTTGAATCTGCAGGGTATCAATTTGTGAGGCAAAAGAGCTTAACATTTCAGTTTTAAAACCTTCAAGTAAATTACCTATTTCGGCTCTTGTTGCTCCCCCACTGGCTGATTTTTGAACTCTTGAAAATGCGGTATCCATGCTATTTGATCTATTTATTGAAGCTCCTCTTGAACATCTTTTACATAGGTTAACAATTTCATCATATGATTCTTTAGATATGTACCCTTTTCCAAGCATATTTAGCATATCTAGACAGTCATCCCTTACTCCTTTTAATAATATTGTTTTAAGAATATCTTTACTTACATCGGGGTGACTGGATCTTTGTAGATTATATTGTAGCCTTTCTACAAAGTCCTCCAGATTTTCATCCTCTTTCTGTATTATCTTGAATAGTTCTTCCCTTTTTTCTCTTGTTCGGCAATAGTCCTGGTATTTATGCAGAAATTTTTGTTTCATCTGATCCCATGTTGTGATTACATGGCCTCCAAGACTCATGAACCATCTTAGTGCATTTCCTTTCAATGTTGTTGGAAATAGCTTAAATTTTTTAGCATTGGAAATGTAATCATAACTTCTGCATAATATGTCAAACTCAAAAAGGAATTCATTAGGATCCTCTGAAGATAAACCATGAAAGTTAGGTAGTGCTGAGAGTGGAATGTTCTTCATGGGAGCTACCCCTCTAGGAAGATCACCAATAGGAAATCCTAATGTGGAAAAAGAGTTTTAATCATTTACCTCTCTTTCAGGACCTACCTGTTCTTCATGATGCAATTCTTCATTGTACTCATCCATGTTTTCTTTTTTTTGCTCCATTGCTACGCTTGCTCTTTCCTCAATGTTTCTTGTTGGTTTCTCGACTGTCTCATGACTCCAAACCTCTTTCCCTGTTTCAAATTTTTCTTGAAAGGAAGGTTGGGACTTTGGTTTCCAAGAGTTTGGTCGTTAAGGAGCAGTAGATTCAGATTTTGATATAATCTCGTCAATATAAGTCTTTCTTCCTCCTCTTCCTCTACCCCTGCCACCTGTAGGGTCAGTTTCTTTCGGGTCTTCGCGTCCTCTCATGCAATCTTTATATCAGAAAGAACATAAGTTCTTTTGAAATCTATAATTACCTTCCCCGACAACGACGCCAAAATGTTGGTCACTATAATTTCTTATTTAACTAAACAATCAAGTGCTACATAAATTGTCAACCCAGGGAAGTTTGTTTATTTCAAAGGTAATCACACACTGTATGTGCTCAATCTCAAAATCAATCTAGAGTTGCAGTAAAAATACATTAATCACACTTTGCCTTGAACAAACTGAAGTTCTACCTTGAATTACAGGAAAGCAACCTACCTATTGCAGAGTTCAAAGTTAAAGAGATAATTATCCAAAGAATCCTGGATTACATTAAGAAAATAACAACCTAGGAAAGAAATCCTTCAAGATGTTGCAAAAGGAAAGACCAACTATTCTGTAACAGAGAACAAGACCCTATTCCCCAAGAAGGAATCTTCAGCACCTGTTTCCGATCATCACACTTTCATGAACTCATTGCTAATTGAAATGATTGACACACACTGAAGGCTAACTATATTTTAACAGGGAACATGACATTATTCCCCAAGAAGGAATCTTCAACACCTGTCCCTGATTATCACGCTTTCATAAATTCACCAAACAGGATTGCTAACTAGAATGATTAACAGTTACCCAAGCATGAATTATATGAAAAAAATGTAACAACCAGTAAAGAAGAGTTTGAACAAGACAGAGCTCAGTAAAGTAGTGTTTCAACAAAACAAAATTTAATCAAGGCATGAACATAAATAGCACTAACACACTACAAAGTTAATGGGTGAATCTTGTGAAGAAGGTGGGCCCTCCCTTCTCACAAGATTCCCCTGAAATGAAAGGAACTAGAGAGAAATGCTCAGAACAATCTTTTATTCATCTGTCAACTGTATCATGTTACAATATCTAAAGTAAAACACGTCCTTCTCTGTAAATCCTTTCTTAGCCAAAAAGAAGATCCTTTCTAATGATGATTTCCTCTTATTTAAAGAGGAGAATCCCCAGGATACAATCAAATTACATGTGCGCATCTGAATCCTATTCTTAGTCAGATCAAATCTCTATACTAGAGTAGGATATCCTGGTCTCCCGTAACAGAATGTTATTACAGTAGTTGAAAAGGTGTTGAGTGAGGTGTTGTTGTTGCGGCTAGAGTAACAACTTTCTTATTTATCTTCTTGTTACTGCTATTGTATGTTGTTTCAGCATCGTAAACCACAAGTTGTTTCAACAATGGGATTTGTGTTCTGATTGTTTCAACAACGTGGTCTCACGCAGCAATGATGGTTAATTCTGGCTCAAGGTGCGGCTGTTGTGGTCAGTTTAATAGCTTTGGAATTGTTGTTTCAGCATCGTAGATCACAGAGAGTGTAAAAACTTCTTCTGTGTGAGTTGTTGTTTCAACATCGTAGACCACGGAGAGTGTAACAACTTCTTCCTGTGTGAGTTGTTGTTTCATCATCGTAGACCATGGACCGTTTCAGCCATGGGGTTTGTGTGCTTTTGACTGTTTCAGCAACGGGCCTTTAAACAACAATGATAATCTGTAGTTCAAACTGTTTCAACACTTATATATTTCGGATCAACGGTTAAGTACGAGAGTAATGTAAAATTATATGCAAAACAGATTAAACATATAGTAAAGAGAAGAGACGTTATATACCTTTGGAAAGATAGGGTGAGGTGGTAATGTGAGTTTAAATGTGAGTGAAAAAAGTATGTAATCATAGAAAAAAGTGTGAGCAAAAAGGTACATTATAGGGTCTTAGCCGATTGTTCTCTCGATGATCTCATAACCGGTAGAGGTATTACCAGAACTTAAAATTTTAGAAGTTGCAAGATGAATTTGATTGTTTCGGCAGAAAAATTAGATCTATCCTAGGCTCGACTAAGACACAGTAATTTGTAAATTCGTTCACTGCCAGAGTTAATTCTATTTCTATTACAGACAATAGGTGTTGTTTATAAATCTGTACATTCATATATGGGACCTGTAATGGCAATGGTTCACCCTTATAGTGGTAATATAAGTGTATCTCTTTAATAGAATAGATGACCAACCAATATATACATACATAACCCATATTAATACAAGAGTACCTATAGCATATAATGAACTGTAATCACATATACATATATATACGAGTTGTTATGTAACGTATATACAAACTGTTCAATTCCTAAGTATTCATTTATTCTTTCAAGTTCATATGTACATAAGCAGTTCTGCCAAGAACTTTTAACTTTTGACTATAACTTCATACAGATGAACATATATCATCCATGGAAATTATTCAACTTAACACCAACAGATGCATAATATCAGATATCTAAAATTATTCAAAAACAAAGGAGGAGGAATTTAACATATCTGAACCAAACTCGCGGGAAGACAAAGCGAACAACCACGTTCCTCCCAACTGTAGAATAGGGCAACCAAAACTACTTGCCCAATTCACCCCCTAGCCTGACCATGAACCCATGAGGGTGAACTTGGAAACTCCTCTTCAGCAATGTCCTTCAATTTTAGTAGATCCTTCTTGCCTCACACTCATTCAGTGTTCATAACAACAAGGAAAACAAATATGTCTCTTTTCTCAGCAGACTTGGCAGCATCCTGCCTCCTCACATATGCTTCTTTATCAATTTGCCTAGGTCCTTTTTCCCTCCCTTGGGAATTTTCACAGCTTTCTAAATTCCTGATTTTCAGGGGCTGCCAATGGCCAAATCACTGATTTCCCACTCGTAAAAATCAGCCTAGTGGTAGGTCCAACATGTTCCCCACTCATGGAGTCATGGTCAGCTAAATTTAACATGGTTGTTCCATTTATCCTCCTGCAATCAATATAAAATATTCTGTTTTCATACAAGTGTCATAGTCAAATAGTTATTTGAGTCAACACAGGTCTCTGCCCAATAGTCATAATAATTAATCACAATTATCAAATTCGAAATTCGAAATTTCCATAAATGGCAAGAATTTTCCAAATTCGAATTTACTAAAAACAGAATAAATTTCTAGCAAATTTTAAATTTCAAATATTTTAATTTTGGGGAATGTCACATCCTTTCCCCCTTTAGTAAAACACTGTCCTCAGTGCTCGTTCCTTTATTGGAATAGGATTGGATGAGATTTTCGCAAATCTCCCTCCAACTCCCAAGTGGCCTCTTCAGGGCTAAAGTGTTTCCATTGCACCTTTACCTAAGCGACGGCTCTGTTCCGAAGTGTTATTTCTCTCTGGTCCAGAATGTGCAGGGGTTCCACCTGGAACTCGCCTTCGGGTTCCACCTACACCAAGTTCCAATCAATCATATGATTAGGGTCATGAATATAATTTTTCAACAAAGAAACATGAAATACATTATGAATTCTTAGATTAGCTAGAAGTGCAAGTTGGTATGCTACGGGTCCAATTCGAGCTAGTATCTTGAAGGGCCCGCAAAACCTAGGTGCCATCTTGGCACAGTTCCCTAACTTCAACGAGCTTTTTCGGGCTTTGACTTTCAAACAAACATGGTCTCCCACTTGAAATTACAAGTGCCTTCTTTTCTAATCTGCATAACTCTTATGTCTATCCTGTGCTTCTTTCAAGTTCTATTGTACATTTCTTACCATGTTCTCCATTTCTTGGAGCATTTCTGGTCCGACCATGAGTCTGTCAGTCGGGTTATCCCAACTAATTGGAGTTGTACACTTTCTGTCATACAATACTTTGAAAGGGCTCAACTTTGCTGAAGTTTGGTACCCATTGTTATATGCAAATTCTACCAAGTGTATATAGTCCTCACACTTCTTTGATTTTGTTCTTACATACATGCGGAGCATATCCTCTATGATTTGGTTTGTCCTTTCGGTTTGCCCATCCGTTTGTGGATGATAACTTGTACTGAAATTCAGATTGGTATTTATCCTTGCAAACAATTCCTTCCAAAAGGCGGATGTGAATTTTACGTCTCTATCTGAAATCACCATTTTAGGAATACCATGCAGCCTAAAAATTTCTTTCATGAATATTTCAACAATGTTTATAGCTTTAAAAGTAAACTTTACAGGAACAAAGTGTGAAGACTTACTGAGTTTATCGATTACAACCATGATAGAATCATTATGTTTCTGAGTTTTAGGAAAACCTGTTATAAAGTCTAGCGAGATGGTCTCCCATTTCCATTATGGTACTGGTAATGGCTGTAATAGGTCGGCTAGATGTTGATGCTCGACCTTAACCTACTGACAATATTGGCACCTAGCCAAGTATTCCACTGTTTCACCCTTCATATTAGGACAATAAAATAGTTTCCTATGTGCTATTATCATTTTCTGGTAACCTGGGTGGCTAGAATACGGTTTCTTATGTACTTCGTCCAAGACTGTTAATTTTAACTCTATTGAATATCGTATGTAAAGTCTGTTTTTAAATCGTAGCAGTCCCTTCTTGTCGATACTTAGATCTGGTTTATCTGAGTTCGCGGTATTGTTCGGTAATTCTACCATTATCTTAGTATAGTTTTCATCATTAATACTTGTTGTCCTTATTCTTTGTGCCAGATCACTTTCTTCCCTGTTAATATTCATGTCAAATAACCCATGGATTATTCTGCTTAAAGCATATGCTACTTTATTTTCCTTGCCCTTGATATGTCTGACCTCGAAGTCGAATTCGCTCAAGAAGGCTAACCACCTTGCTTGTCTTGCATTGAGATCTGGTTGGTTAAATATATATTTCACCCCACTATTGTCCATTAATAATAAGAACTTCCTACCCGTTATGTAGTGTCACCACATATTTAAGGCATGTATTAGTGCTGGCAATTCTAAGTCATGAGTGACATAATTTTGCTCCTGTTCTTTTAATTTCCGGGACTCATAAAAAATAATGTGTCCTTCCTGAGTTAGGACACCACCTAGCTCTTCTTTACTTGCATCAACACATATGGTGAAGTCTTTATCGGGGTATTCTACCTTCAATATGGCTGCAGTCGTCAATAATCCCTTCAGTTTGTTAAAATTGTCTTGGCACTTCTCTGACTAGTTAAACTTGGCTCCTTTCTTTTGTAATGATGTGATAGGGTAGGCTATCCTGGAAAACCCTTCTATAAACCAGCAGTAATATCTGATAATTCCCATGAATGACCGTATGTCTACTACATCCTTAGGGACCGACCATTCCATAATGGCTTTTATCTTTTCTGGGTCTACGTCAATGTCTTCTGCTGAAATCACATGTCCCAGATATTGTATTTCTTTTTGATAGAAGTCACACTTGTCAAATTTGGCATACAGTTTGTGTTTCCTCAATGTTTGTAGAACTATTCTTAAGTGTTCATCATGTTCCTCTTCCATTTTTGAATAGACCAGAATAGCGTCGATAAATACTACCACAAACTTGTCTAATTACTCACTAAAAATACTATTCATCAGACGCATAAACGTGGCTAGTGCGTTAGTTAGTCCAAAAGGTATGACTACAAATTCGTAGTGTCTATATCCTGTCTGAAAATATGTTTTTCTTATGTCTTCATCTTTTATCCTAACTTGATGATAACCGGATCGTAAATCCAACTTTGAAAAGATCTTGGCCCCACCTACTTGATCGAACAGATCATTTATTCTCAGTAAGGGGTATTTGTTCTTAATAGTCATTTTGTTCAGTTGTCTATAATCGATACATAGTCTTAGAGTATCGTCTTTATTTCTCACAAAGAGGACTGGTGCCCCACATGGTGAGACATTTGGTCCGATATACTCTTTGTCCAACAATTCCTGTAATTGTATTTTTAATTATGTCGGTTCTGGTAGACTCATTCGGTAAGGTGCCTTTGAGATAGGGGATAAACCTGGTAGTAGGTCTATGGAGAAGTATATTTCCCTTCTAGGAGGCAATTTTGGTATCTCATCCAAAAACATATCTCTGAAGTCACGTAGGACAACAAAGCCTTCTAGTTTTGGCTTATCATATTTTTCTAGCAGATTCAGTACTTGGATGGCATAAACTTGACATCCCTTTCTCATACATTTCTTGAGTTGCATCGCTGAAACTTGTCTGACTGATACCGGTTTTGGTATACCTTGGGCTATTCTAACAGTTCCAAATTCATCCTTATAGCTAAGTATCTTTGTATAGCAATCTAGTACTTCTTTGTGTTGTTCCAACCAATCCATCCAGATAATCATATTGTAAGATCCTAGTGGTAGGATGTTCATATTGTTCCTTATATTTTGACTATCTAAGATGAACTCAAAATCTGGAACAAAGTCAAATACTTTCCTTTTAGTACCAGTCGCTAATTGTACAAGCCATGATTTTGTGTGCTTCAGTTTCTTAAGTTTGTTTGAATCTTCCACTTTATGTGTAATACAACTTAACGTATCTCCATGGTCAATTAAAACAAAAACTCAAGTGTCATTAATTTTACCTTCGATTTCTACCACCGAGGACTGGTGGTCAGCTTGTCAACCATCTATGGCTGCATTTATCCAATGTAGGCTTCTGCCCACATCTCCCAGTGTCGAGGCTTCTTGTAGATTATGAACAACAATTTTGTTTGCTGAAATCAAACGTGGACATATCCTCCTTAGATGAGGCTCTCCACTTTCCCAACACTTTAGTGGCTCACGGGAGTTGTCCCCAAACTTCTTCTTTCCCAGGTTTACTGGTTTACTGCTGCTCTACGTATCTGGGTGACTGAAGTGAGTATATTTTTTCAAAAAACTTTTTACTGCTTTCCGATAAGGAGCTGTCTGGTATCCCTTCCGCTAGTTAATTCGATCTTGCTTCTTATCCTTCCAGGATTTGGGAAACTCTACCCGCTTCTTATACTGATCATATCACATTCAGGCTTTCCTGAATACCTCACTCAAGGATTTGGGGTTGTCAAACTCAATTCTGTCCCTGTAGGACTGTGGTAAGCAACTTAAAAAAACACTGTATTTTTACCTTATCCTCTCGGATGTACGGTACGAACCTTAATAGTTCCAGAAATTTATTTATAAGGTCCTCCACCGTCATCTGTTTGAGTCATAACTCGTAAAATTCTTTCGTCTTCCTTTCATAATAATTTTCAGAACGATATTGTTTTTTGAAATACTTCTTAAAGTTAGACCATTCCAACTGTTTCTCCTTCAGGCCCTTGGCCAATTTTAGATCTTTCCACCATATACTGGCCTTCCCTTTCATATTGTAGATGGCCATCCTGACCTTCATGTTGCTGGAATAGTTGTATATTTGGAGGTATTTTTTGATGTCCAACAACCATGCTTTTGCTTCTTCTCTTGTCTTGGATTCTCCATCAAGGATAGCTGGTTTAATCTTTTTAAATTCTCCTTCAAGGTGGTCTACTTGTTTTCTTTTTCCATTCGTTATAGTTCTATCTTTAGCTGGAGGTGTTCCTTTAGATGAACTATCTCCTTTTTTTGTTTCTAGTCCTGAGTTCTTGGAGGCTCTCTTGCTGACTTCTTCGTCGTTATTATTGTCTTTTGGGATTTTCTTGGTCACTATACAGCACAACAGGACTTCATTTATCTCTTGTTGTTGCTTTTGTGCCTTCTTCAATTTTTTATTGTCGGCTTTAAAAATCTGTAGTTCAATAATAAGATTCCTCATTGTTTCCAACACTTCCATGGGTGAGCTTCCATCACTGTTCTTCCTTATATCTCCAGGAGGTCTTTGCTGTGGGTTTTATTCCATCTTGTTTTCTGCATTCTCCTAAGATGCCATAATTAATCACCAAAACAAAAAAGAGCTTTTTTTTTGTAACCAAAAGATTTATTAGTTTTTTTTATATAAAACCGTATATCTATTAATCAACTAAAGTGGTCCTATTCAGGCCAAGTGTTGTAACTTTTTTCTTTGATACCATATGTAATAAACCTCAATTTCGTCATAAATTTATTTTTTTTATTATTTTCTATGAGAGAATTATGCTCTAAGGCTATATGATAGATTTAATACCTTAACATTTAAAACCGTGATACCCCGTGCATTCAGTTTCTCTTTCCACAGTCTAGTGTTACTCTTCCATACTCATTTAAATTATACTCATTCTAGTAAATGGTTACAAGTTAATACTTTGTGGTAATGCGAATTATACATGGGTCTAATACATAGGTTTCCATCCCATTGATTAACATCCACATTCATAATGCGTACAAGCCTAAAGTTCATAAACCTAAAAACTATAGAGACACAAGGAAGGGGTCAAAATAATTATTTAAGTGTTAAACCTGTTGGTTTTACTATTGATAAAAGTGCCCCGAATTGGACTGGTTACTTGTAATTCAAACTGTTGACTGAAAACTAAAACCCAATAACTAATAGATAGAAGCGAACTTTGAAGTGGCAGTTGATCGAATCCTTTCCCGACTTAACTGACTCCAACCATCGACGTTAACTGAGCCAGTCGAAAGGGTTTCTGAACTTGTCCTCTGAAAAATATTAAATGTGGCTTAGATGTAATGACAACTGAATTTAAATCTTTGTTCAACCATTAATGGTAGTGGAGGTAGTGGGAGTCATCATGTACCCTCACCCAACCTAGACACTCCACCTCACTGTTGTCACATGGTCCATCACCTCGACGTTCCCATCACATTCAATAGGCTCGGGGTTTGTGTATTAGGTTAACCGCCATGACTCATTTTTCTCTTGGTGCAAAGTCTGCTCTGAGTTTATACTACTGCATCTTAATTCTAATTCTTGACTTCACTGTACGCGAGCATGGCATCTTGGAACGTCTCTCATATTTCCTGTCCAGTAAGGGTTTGTCCTAACGAAATAATTACTTTTGTTCACTATAGGTTTTCTATGTCTTTCTCGGCTTCTATTCCAATATTATCCCGTTTCATGCCCATTGGTCCTTCTTTCTCCCCTCCTGCATTCGTTGTTCCTTCGTTACCAGTCCAGGATTATATTTTGTCGGAAGGAAATCGTATGTTTGACTATGTTAGGGCCTTACATTTGTCTCTGTGTCAAACCAATTATTTCAATAAAAACTGGAACCTCTCTGGTAGTTATTTTTTTCTGGATTGTGAAAAGAAAAAGAGGGTTCACCAATCCCTGTTTCCCCAATACCCTTCGACAACTCATAAGATTGTGTTTAAAGAAGTTCCAGTTAGGTTTTGCGTGGCCCCTTGCTCCTTCCGAGCATCTTAAAATGCATGTGCATTTGGGGTTTCAGCATCATATGAACTCTGTGTTTCTTTTAATTTATTTGCAGAGTGTTAGAAAGAACATTGGTCCTGTTCTGTTGTTTCTTTAAATTACTGTAGTACGGTTCTGGTGTTTTAAATTTATTATGTACACTGTTCAGTTTTCAGTACTCGTATAATGGCTCTTTTATTCCAATAATGTTTCGGTCATTCATTACTTCTTATGCTAATGATGGGCCCCTTTTGGTTTTGCGAGTGGTACCCATCACGGAGACTAGGGCTGCTCTCCTCTTCCAGGTCTGGAGAATTTTCCGACTCCTGGCGATGGTGAAGGGTGTCATATCCCTCCACTTAAGTTAAGTATCACTTTGGCATACTCCCTTTCCCAAGGTTACCTATTTTCTTTCATTTATTTTATTTGTTTTTCCTGTTATTCAAATCTAAGGGGTATTCTTAGAAATTATTGTGCAGGGTTTCGACTATGCGAGGATACGTGTACAAGGATCCTACCCCTTCAATAGGTACTCAGGTTCCATTTTATTCCTATCGAATAGGCTTAGATGGTTGAAGACGAAAGAATTTAGTTATGGAACCATTTCTGTAAATGGATTCGTTGTGTGTTAGTTTTCAACTATGTTACCCCTTCTCACAGTCGAATTCAAAGGATCAGTTTTAACTTTTATATGATTACTCAAGATCAGATCTATTTCTTACTACAGTTTATATTAAGAATTATTCAAAGGAAGAATATGTTAGATTTCTTTCCTATAATAGATTTTTTTCTCAACATTTATGAAATGAAAAGAATTTAAGTATGGTATTTTATTTCCATCTCTTGTATCCTGATTTCAATTCGTTTGGCAATTGTAGATCTTTGGCATAACTATACGAGTGTTGATAATAAAACTCTTATGTTTTCTCCTATGATATTTCATTCTGGATCTATAGTAGTTCAGACTGATCTTTATTCTGTGTTATAATCCGAGTGTACTCCAATTTTATGTAACAAAAATCCCTATTTACGAATGAGAGAAAGTTTGAATTAATCATTTTCTTCGTTTTCTTGTCAAATAGGCGTAGTTGGAATCTACACCTTCTCTATTAAGAAAAACTGAATTTTATCATTGTAATGTGATTATAGTGTTGTGTTTTGATTCTAACATATTCATTTCATAAATATATGCTACTAATTCTATGCCAATCATTATAATATTTATTGAATGGACACTTGCATATGTATCCCTCACTGTAGTCGTAAGGGTATTTGGTACCACGTAAACCATGTATAGTTGTATGTCTTTAAATATGTACAGTTAACATAAACCCTCTAATATTTGTCTAGTTTTACGATAAATGTTTGCATAGGTTTGAAAGTCCGTTACAGGAGTAAACCCTTTTTAAAAATTCATATGACTCTCAATGATCTCATAACCAGTAGAGGTATTACCAGAACTTAAAATTTCAGAAGTTGCGAGATGAATTTGATTGTTTTGGCAGAAAAATTAGATCTATCATAGGCTCGACTAAGACACATTAATTTGTAAATTCGTTCACTGCCAGAGTTAATTCTATTTCTATTACAGACAATAGGTGTTGTTTATAAATCTGTACATTCGTATATGCGACCTATAATGGAAATGGTTCACCCTTATAGTGGTAATATAAGTGTATATCTTTAATAGAATAGATGACCAACCAATATATACATATAGAACCCATATTAATGCAATTGTACATATAACATATAATGAACTGTAATCACATATACATATATATATGAGTTGTTATGTAACGTATATACAGACTGTTCGATTCCTAAGTATTCATCTATTCTTTCAAGTTCAGATGTACCTAAGCATTTCTACCAAGAATACTTTTAACTTTTGACTGTAACTTCAGACAGACGAACATATATCATCCATGGAAATTATTCAACTTAACACCAGCATATGCATAATATCAGATATCTAAAATTATTCAAAAACAAAGGAGGAGGAATTTAACATATCCGAACCAAACTCGCGAGAAGACAAAGGGAACAACCACGTTCCTCCCAACTGTAGAATAGGGCAGCCAAAACTACTTGCCCAATTCACCCCCTAGCCTGACCATGAACCCATGAGGGTGAACTTGGAAACTCCTCTTCAACAATGTCCTCCAATTCTGGTAGATCCTTCTTGCCTCACACTCATTCAGTGTTCATAACAGAAAGGAAAAAAAATCCGTCTCTTTTCTCAACATACTTGGCAGTGCCCTGCCTCCTCACATATGCTTCTTTATCAATTTGCCTAGGTCCTTTTCCCCTCCGTTGGGAATTTTTGCAGCTTTCTAAATCCCTGATTTTCAGGGGCTGCCAATGGCCAAATCATTGATCTTCCACTTGTAAAAATCAACCTAGGGGTAGTTCCAACATGTTCCCAACTCATGGAGTCATGGTCAGTTAAATTTAACATAGTTGTTCCATTTGACCTCCTACAATCAATATAAAATATTATGTTTTCATACAAGTGTCATAATCAAATAGTTAGTTGAGTCAACACAGGTCTCTGCCCATCAGTCATAATAATTAATTACAATTATCAAATTCGAAATTCGGAATTTCCATAAATGGCAAGAATTTTCCAAATTTGAATTTACTAAAAAAGGAATAAATTTCCAGGAAATTTTAAATTTCAAATATTTTAATTTTGGGGGATGTCACAGTCCTTATTCATTAAGGGCCTTTAGTCTCCCACAATATCATCTCACAAAGTATTGACTCCACAGGTTGACGTCTACCAAATGCAGTCAATGGATGAGTGGCACCCTTGGATCATGTAGTGCGTCTTGAAGGGAACGTCACACAAATAAAACAGAAAGAGGTGAGTGGCACCCTTGGAGCACGTAGTGCATCCTGAAGGGCACATCACGATTTTAAATGTGGTAAGTTATTAAACTTAGTGGCTAGAAAACGATGCCTCCTTAGGAACTGGTCATCCTTAAAATAGATGATGGTATGAGTAAAGTTTAATAACTAAAAGTAACCTTAAAAATTGTATCCCAACCTAGAGAAATTAAAACCTAGGTCTAAGTAGAACATGTGAGAAAAGAAAAACTAAATAGACATGTAACAAGAAGGGGGGTAAGAAATTCAAACTTTAATTATTAAAGTAAAAAAATTATAATGGAGGATTAAATTTATTAAAAGGGTAAATGTTTGTTTTTGTCTACACTTGCTAAATCTGATTCTAGTTAAAAAGAAAAAGGGGGAAACTTAAAGAAAAAGGGAAACTTCAAGAAAGGGGAAACTTAAAGAAAAAGGGAAACTTCAAGAAAAGGGGAAACTTAAAGAAAAAGGTGAATGTCTAACATAGTAAGGAATCTAGCCTTTGGAACTTTCTATTTATGAACTCAACTAAGATTTAAGTAAGACGTAAGTCATTTAAGAATTTTAAGGGAATAATGGGACACCGAGGAGATTTTTTAGGACCTCTTTTAGGTGGGTGAGGAAAGTAGGAAAATTTAATTAATAAATAAAATTTATTTTCTAGTGCAACTAGGGAATCAGACGACATGTGTACGAAGGAGGTTTTTCCCAATTAAATAAATGAAAAATGAATTTAATGAGGGTTTGGGAAACTAATCACTTGAAAACTCTATAAAAAGGTTGGTAGAGGAGGATTATGATCACATATGGCTTGTATAACGTTATGCTGCAGGAATTTTATCCTGACTGAGTTTCTCATTGTTTGACACACCTACCACACTTAGAGGGGGGGGGGGTGAATGAGTGTGGGGCTCTTTTTTCCAAAACTTCCCTCTTGCACGAAGACTCATCAATTAGCATTCAACATTTATTCATTACCCATTGTTGTCATTTATAACCAATTAGATGTGAGCACATATCAACAACATATATCAGCAATATATCATCAACAA
>ML792669.1:118757-174289 GCA_009831015.1 Picea engelmannii
AATCAATTACTTGACATAAACCAATGACATCAATCAAACCAAACCATTTACATCAATGACATATGATCCAACAATCTCCCAAGTAATCAAACCATTGGCATCAATGACAAACCATTGGCATCAATGACAACATGATCCAACACTCATGTGGGATTTGGGGATACCCATCTCGGACAATGGGTCATAGCTCGACCTTGCGACATGATCTAGGATGCTAGCATTCTCTGGTATTGTGTGTGTGGCCCCTTTGCATCTTGCGGGTCTCAGGGGGAAGAAGAGTATGCCTAACATTGGCTAGGAGGTACAGGTGAGGTCTCATCAATTAGCAAGCGAGAGCTGGACAGAGGGCATGCGGGCCAATGACTATGGGTCTTCACATTTGGCTACGGTACGCATGTGTATAATTTGTATTGAATAGTTATTAAATTTATGTATATGCATTTCTATAACAACAAAGAATGCATGTGTAGATGGTGTTAAAAGAATTTTTTTTTTTTATTATCTGCATATGAATATTTATCTAGGCGATAACACACATGTGTATCTAGTTTCGTCTATTTGTATGACTCAGTAAATTCTTCAATCGTCTCATTATTATTTGGTTGACTAGACCTAAATTCTGAAACTCCTTTGGTCTCTGTTTCACAAAGATAAATTTTCCACAAGATTTTTGTTGGTCGACAAGTTTTCCAAGCACTCTAATCAGAGAAGTACGACCTCCTTACCCGTTTTCTGTGATAAACAAGCAAAGACTCTCTTTCTTATGAGAAATTATGTCCACGATCTTCATTGAGCTAAGACGAGGAAATAGAAACCACGTTGATTTTTTAGTTGTTTGAATTTGATTTATGGAACATATCTATGAATCGTTGTAGAGACTCTACCTTTCTCCATTTAACAGTTGTGCGTTATTGATGCCCCTTTGCATTTAAATTCATCCTCATATTTTTCCTCCTACCTCTACACCTTAGTAGCCTCCCTTCTGTGGTTCTTGGGCATGTGCCTCAACGAATATTTGGGGTGCCAATCCCTGCGTCCACTCTAGGTTTATAGCCATTGTTTTATAGTCTATTGTGTGCATTGATTACTGAAGCATGGAAGTCGTGTTATAGCTTAATATGTTTTAGATCATCGCCTAAATTCAAAAACATGTAGAGTGGTCATATGAATTTATTTCCTTTTGTTCTTATCGTTTAGACAACACCTTAAATTGAGAACAAGTGGAGTCGCAACATGCGCAGAACTACCTAGAATAGTTATTCTCATTTTAAAACAATGCCTTAAACTTTAGGAATAGGTGAATCGCAATATGAGTCTATTGTTGTAATAGTTTTTATTATGAGAGTGGCTTAATAGTTTCAAATGCATTCATGCTTATTTGAGTAGGATGTCCATTGCAACTTGAAATCACTAGGTTTTTGAACATTTAGGTGGACCATGCTTATAAGATATTGTTCTTGACAACTGTTTACCTTACATTGAGATCTTAATTGTATTTACACTTCGGGGTATAGAAATAGTAGAAATGTTTTGATGACCATTGTGTAAATTTTATAGATGTATATTTATTAAGGGGGCAGTGTAATTTGTAATGTTAGTAGACTTTTTTGGAACAACACGTATAAAGGAAACATATTTTTAATTATTTTATTGATTTGTTTTAGAAAAAGCATATGTAATGGCAGAAAAAACATTTTGTTTAACATCGCCAAGTGGAGTTACAACTGCGCCAATAATGGTTGTGGATATTGTAGTTGCCTTAATGAAATTTCCTATAGTTTTTATAACTGGCACTAAGTAAGCCATGCATTGTTTAAATTAAGAAAAACATGGCTAAGCTGGTGATATGAAGAAAGGCATGGTTATAAACTAAGGAAGGCATTGACTATTTATATTTAAGAAAAGCACTAATATATTTTGTTTTTGTAGAAAGACAATGCGAAGCTTGTGATATTAAGAAAGACATGGTTATAAACTAAGGAAGGCACTGGATCTTTATTTATATTTTGATAAAATCGCTAATGTATATTTTTTCTAAGAAAAGCATGGTTGTATTTAAGTTAAGATTGTGATATTTCAGAAGGACATTGTTGTATTTTATGTTAAGCATTGTGTTATTTAAGTAAGCATGGATTACCCTTAGTATAATTTAAAAGAAGGTGGGTAAGCATTATTTTATGCTCTTAAATTTGGTTAAGGTTGGATTCTGCTGGGGATGAAGGTCTTGATATGTTATGTTTCTCCCTAGTCACTACTGCTCTTGTCGCATTGTGGTGGCATGATTCCTATGACAGGATCATGGTGTGCAATGATCAACGAGTGTGTACTACAATCGGGCCTTGGGGCATGTACCTCCCTATGGTGTTGATGTCGATTAATGAAATTAATGTACTGTATTTTGTGTTGTAATGCATGATTGTGATTTTTTCTTGCTCGTTGTGAATGTGCATAGTGCATGTGTCATTTTTATGTTGTTGTGCCTGAATAATATTCTTGTTTTATTTTAGCTTAGTCATATGGACTTGATGTGTCAAGTGGGATATAGAGACCTCCTTTCTCCTTAGAACAATCACCAGCCTTGAGACCTTAAATGGTCAAAATCGATGGGAACCTTGTAGGGTAGGATAGTCGAGTAGTCGTTTTTATTTGTCTATTTGATTTTCATATATTACATCTAGTGGTATAATGTGCTAGTATGATGGGTCGTTAAATTGTATGTTTCCTAGATTGTGTTCATTGTGTTCATTGCCGAGTTGTGTTGATTGACTATTGTAATTGTTACTCCCTTCCTTAGAAAAAAAAAATTCACTTGTTATGCATCGCATGTTGTCGAAAGGATGGGGGTCATTACATATAGTATCAGAGCTGGTACGACCTGTGACTTGGGATCACTATGAATTCCATTGATTGAGTACTTGATTATAAATTGCCGCTAAATAAAATTTATTGTATTCGTGCAGGTAATCATGTTTAGAGGATGCCACGAAGGCAGACGATGGGGTGCTAGGGGAGGAGGCGTCACACCCCTCGTAGCATCCACGCCTGAGGGTTCTAACCCCTAGCGAGACGAGAAGGTTGTCGGGTAGGAACAAATAGTTGTGGGTGATGTAGTTGGGATGATGAGGTCCTTTCAGAGGATCTATGAGGCACTAATCAATCATTTGGATAGGGTTGAGGCCAGGGTGCCGACACCTCTTGAGGGTCCACTGTGCACTCTATTCGACACAGGTATCATTCACCGCGAACTCGAGAAGGTCAAATTTATCGAGTTCTTTAGTTCCCTGGATGGTGTAGCTACCGAGGCATGGTTAGAGAATATGGCGATGTGCTTTGCACTTCGCGACTATACCTCCAACATGAAGGTCCACATGAAAATCTTTCAACTGAAGGGGAGCACACTTCTATGGTGGAAGACACTCTTGCCGCAATTATACATGGCAGACTGAGTGAAAAAAACAAATCTTGGAGGATATGTTGCGTATGTACGTGATGGGCCAACATAAGCATTGGGAAGAATTATTACCACTAGTAGAATTTTCATATAACAACAATTATCAAAGCACCATTAAAATGGTGCCTTTCGAGTTTCTTTATGGGTCACCATGTTGGATACCTTTGAGTTTGGATCGACTTGAGGATAGGGTCCTGGTTAAGCCTGAAGCAATTTAAGAAATGTAATACCAAATGAAAACCATAAGACAAATGATAAAGGAAGCACAATATCGATCGTATTTATGAAGTTGGTGATCGAGTATTCTTGCAGGTGAAACCACATAAGAGTTTGATCAAGTTTGTAAAGGGTGCTAAAATATTTCCTAGGTTCATGGGACCCTTCGAGATTTTGGAAAGCTAGGGGCCCGTGGCCTATCAACTAGCCTTGCTTGATTCTTTGAGGCGTATACATGGTGTTTTTCACGTAGATATTTTGAGACATTATTATATTGATCCTACACATGCTATTGACATGATCTCGTTGTAGTTATTGAATGAGGGTTCACTCACGACAGAGCCAATCCACATCTTGGACCATTGCATCCGACAACTATGACGTCGAACAATTGATCAGGTCAAGGTCTAGTGGGACAACTATAGTCCACACTCGGTGACTTGGGAGGATGCATATGATATGCGTCAATAGTTTCCATTTTTATTTGATAGCTAGACCCATGATATTGTGATACACTCTATTTTGGCACTTAGATACTATGAAACTTCGGGACTAATTTAAAACAAGAGGGGGTGTATGTAACATCCCTCTCTTGAGTGCACTAGGAAGATTTATTCTTTAAGGACACTTGCATGCAAGTGATCCAATTCTTTATATGATTGGTTTTTATTTTTTCTTTTTTACATCGACAGTTGATATTTCCTGGGATCTCCTAAGTGTGTAGGACTCTAGATGTTGAGGATGCCCAGGCATCGATGAAAATACTTGGACTTTGGATCGAGTCAAGGAGTGGACTGTTAGGGTTTGCATGTTGTTGATGTGACATATGTACATATGATTAGATATTATGATGTTTATTGTTATTTCTAACATGATTCGTTGATGGATGCAAGTTGACGATATCTTGGCGACCAGACTCACATTTGGTGTAAAGGGCTCACGCACGACAACGCGAGACATTCAGGGAGAGGTGTGGCAATAGCACTGGCACAACCTACTAGCACTCCGACCATGACTTGAACTGTAGGTTAACAATTACCTAGTTCGAGAGACCCACAATTTCCCTAGGAAAGATTGTGACAGTCGCTCATGATGATCCTAAGGGACGTGCGATAAGGTAGGGTCCTTATTCCTTGGAGGCCTTTAATCTCCCACACAATCTCCTGACAGAGTATTGAATCCAAGGGTTGACGTCTACCAAATTCAGTCAAGAGGCGAGTGGCACCCTTGGAGCATGTATTGTGTCTTGAAGGGTGTAACATCCCGCTCTTACCCACACTGAACAAACTTATTATTTGAGGACACTTACTTGCAAGTGATCTAGATTATTATACTATTGGGAATTTGATTATGATTATGAGGCATTATGGACATGATGACCTGTTATTTTGCTGTATTGATTTAGACAGGTGCTATTGACTCGATTGTCCTGAGTGTGCAGGATTTTGGACCTCAAGGATGGAGAGGCATCGATGAACCCCTTGGACTCTGGATCGAGTCAGGGAGTGGATTATTGGGGTTTGATTGTTGTATATATGACATATGTGCATCTGATTAGATGTTATGATTATGGATTTTATTTCTGACATGATTTGTTGATGATGCAAGCTGACGATGGCTTGTCGACCAGACTCACATGTGGAGTAGAGGGGTCATGCACGACTACTAGAGACATTGAGGGAGAGGTGTGGACAACGGCCCTACCAAAGCCTACTATCACTACCATTTTGGCTCGAAGTGTAGGTTAACGATTACCTAGTTTGACAATACCCACGATGCCTTGAGGGAAGACTGTCACAGTTGCTCACGATGATTATAAGGGGCACACAATAAGACACGAGCCTTATTCCTTAGAGGCCCTTAGTCTCTCACAAGATCACCTGATGGAGTATTGACTCCAGGGTTTTTTTATGTCTACCAAGTCATTCAAGAGGCGATTGGTACCCTTGGAGCACGTAGTGTGTCCTGAAGGGCACGTCACGCAAAAAAAATAGAATGAGGCGAGTGGCACCCTTGGAGCATGTAGTGCGTCCTAAAGGGCACGTCACGGAAGGGAAAAACAATGAGGCAAGTGGCACCCTTGGAGCACCTAGTGCGTCCTGAAGGGCATGTCGCATTGTTAACTAAAAAGTGAATAAACCTAGATGGCCTTACAACGAATAATGTGATAAGAAAGATTTAAAAACAATTTCCCTAATAAAATGTCGCCCAACCTAGGAAAATAAAATCTAGGTCTAAGTGATACTTGTGGAAATAATAATAATAATAATAATAATTAAACATGTGATAAAAAGGGGGTAATAAATTCAATTAAATTATTAAAATCAAATTATTTTGAGGGATTAAAATTAAAAAAAGAAAAAGGAAATTGATTATTTGTTGCATTTGCTATTTAAATTTTTTAACTAAAAATAAAAAGTGGGAAAAGGGTAAAGTCTACACTTGCTAATTTGAGTTTTAGATAAAAATAGAAAGAGGTAAATTTAAAAGAATTAGGAAACTAAGGGAAAAAGGGGGAAACATAAAGAGAAAGGGAAACATAAGGAAAACGCAGAATGACTAACTTAGAAAGGAATCTAAGGGGTTAATCATTAAATTGTGTAAGGGAATACGAGGACACCTAGGAGCGATTATAGGAATGCTTTTAGGTGGGTAAGGGAAATATGAGTATTTAAATAATTAATGAAATTAATTTATGGTGCAATGAAGGGGATGGGTGACACATGTACGGGGAGGATTTTTTTGAATTAAATTATTGAACAATAAATTAAATGGGAAATTCAGAAAGAAATAAGTTGGAAACTCTATATAAAGGAGGGAGGAGGAGGAGGATGGATCTCTTTGTTTATGGGTAACGTTATATTGGAGAATTTTTGACTTGACTAACTTATCTTGTGGGAGTTGGGATACCTAGTTCGGTGGGGAGTGGTAGCTCGACCTTGCAAGGCGAGCTAGGAGCTAGTTGTTCTCTGGTTTAGTGTGCGAGGCCCCTTTGTGGCTCGGGGAGATAAGGGGGAAGAATAGTACCGGTAGCATTGGTTGGGAGGTATCGGTGAAGTCTCATCGTTCAAAAAGAGGGAGTTGGATGAAGTGCGTGGGACAACGACTCAGAGTTGTCACCTTGGGCTACGATGTGCATGCTTTTATTTTGAATGTTAGATTAATATTGATATTGTGCCTTCATTTTTGTACTTTAAATTGGGTAAAGAAAGTGTTTTACTTAGCATTTTAATCGAGAATCTAAATTCACCATAGCCTTATGCTCGTTGCTTGAATTTATTCCCTTGGAAATCGATCCTTGAATGTTGTGACTGTCTGGCTGGTTTTATTGATTTATTATGAAGAATTTATGCTTTATCCTTCATCCCCATCCCTATATCATCAGTCCACGCCTGAGAAGTTGGCTACGAGCCGGATCGATGATCGTCACATTGGTGTTAATAGACCTATAGATCCTAATTCCCTTCTCTTATGTGCATGAATGATGAGCGAAGTATGTTTTTTCTCAGTTGTTTACCCTTCTTATCTCCGTGTTTTGATCTCCACCTTTTCAATGGTCTCTTCATGTTATATCACATCTGCGTCCTAAATGTTCTCGAAATATGAAAATTGTGTTTCGTAATCTCGACGTTTTCACTCTTACATACCCATCATTCAACCCACTCTTCTTGGAATCTTACCCTCAACAATTGTAATCATGGTTGGCACCACAACTCCTTCATTTACTCTACGTTGTAATGCATTCCTGACAACTTAACTCTGCATTTTATTTTATTTGATGGCAATTATTCTATGCATTTCAACACACTCATTCACAAAAAAATTGACTCTACGTTTTTAATATATTCCTGGATAATTTATCTCTGTGTTTAATGCAATCCATGGCAATTACATTCTACATTTTTATCACTATTTAATGCAAAATTTTACCATGCAACATTTCTTGGCGTTTTCACTGTGTATGGTAGTATTTTTCAGGGTGTAATGGCTGGAAATATTACTTGGGATACTCTGCAATCTTCACCTTTTAAGACTACAATTGTTATCTTTATTCATGGCGAATCTTACGATTCAATTTGGTTACTTTTCCATTGACTCGAACCTTGATCCCTTACCTTGTTGAGTGCATTTTTCGAGGTGTTTTTTTTAACTATTTGGACTACAATTTTCATTAACAACTCAGCAATAAAACTACATTTTTTTTAACTATTTGGACTACAATTTCATTAACAACTCATCAATAGAACTTTATTTTCTTTAACTATTTTAGACTACGATTTCATTAACAAAATCAGTAATAGAACTGAGCAATAGAACTACGTTTTTTTTTAACTATTTTGGACTACGAATTTTATTAACCAAATCAGCAATAGAACTGTGATTTTCATTACCAAACTCAACAATAGAACTGTGATTTTCATTACCCTGTTGAGTGCAATAAAACTCACCAAATTGAATGTTAAGAAAAACAAATTAATGGTGGTCACTGCAGTTTATTTAGCGCAATTATTATATAAATGTTTTGGTTAAATACAATGAATTATGATATTGGTTCTCCTCTGAAGGATAGTGATGGATACCACAACATATTGTGCTTGTGTTGGTTTATGAAAGGTCTACATTCATTAATGATAGGACTACAAGATTTTAAGCAAATGTGTAGTTACCCAACGAATCTTAGTCAAAGTTTTACAGCGAATTGTTAGTGGGATTTGTTATTTTATTGAATGGAACTTAGTTTAAACGACGACGGTGCGATCCCCATATAGTGATTATGTCTATAAAATGCAAAGAAATAGTTGACATCCATTTGATAGAATTTGAATTTCTTGAAGCATTCAAATGCCAAATTTTTTTTGATAGCTTCTAGTATAGCAACCGGGGAAAAGGTTTCTTCAAAATCAATACCTTCAACTTGATCATAGCCTTTATAAACCAATATTTCTTTATTTCTCATTACTTTCCCATCTTCATTCAACTTGTTCCTAAAAACGCACTCGATGTCAATTAGATTTTTATTTATCGACCTTGGAAAAAGTTCCCATGTTTCATTCTTCTCAATTTGATTCAACTCTTATTCCATAGCATCAATCCAATGCTTGTATTTGTTGGATTCTCTAAATTATTAGGCTCTATTTTAGATAGAAAGCATAAGTTTTCATATTCTGGTGTACTAGCTAGTCTTCTTCTAGTTTGAACTCTCGTAACTTTATCACCAAGAATTTGACTTTTCAAATGATTTTTTCAGATAAATCTAGATGGTGTCTTTATATCTTGGATTTTTTATTCTTCTTCTTCATTTTCCTCTCCTTCTTCTTTTTCCTTTGCATCTTAGCTCATTTGATTGAGCATTTATCTGTGTTTTCACCTTCTAGTACTCTGATTAATAAACTCTTAGATCGACACTCTCTACGATTTTGTGTAATGTTGTATTGTAACATATGTAATATTTTATTCTTGATGAATACCCAAGAAATATACCTTCATCAGCTCTGGAGTCTAATTTTCTGAAATCCTCATCATCTCTCTTTCTGTAGAACTTTATTCTGAAAACTTTGAAGTATTTAATTGTTGCTAGTCTATCTTTCCATAATTTATAAGTTGTTTTGTTTTTGTTGACTCTTATTATCCCTCTATTAAGAATGTAAATTACAGTGTTCATTGTTTCTCTCCAAATCATGTATGATAGATTTTCTTCATTCAATATTGTTCTTCCCATCTCTTGTACAATTCAATTTTTTCATTCAACCACTCCATTCTACTATGGAGTTCTTGCAGATGAGAAATGTCTTTTATCCAATGAGTCTCAAAAAATTCTTCAAATTAATTTGAGATAAACTCACCTCCTTCATCTGATATCAAACACTTTATTTTCAAATCAATTTCATTTTCAACCAAGGCTTTCACTGCTTTGAATTGTTCAAAAGATTCATATTTTTCTTTTAGCAATGTAACCCATGTCATTCTATAATAATCATCAATGATCTTGTACACTTTTTGTTCTTATAGGCCCACAAAGATCTGTATGAATGAGTTCCAATGGTTTTGTTGTGGAGTATTACTTTGATTGAAAGATTATTCTTGTATTTTTTCCATGCTAACATTTCTTGTAAAGATAGTTTGATGGTTTAATAATATTTGGCATGTCTCTCACTGGTTGTTTAGTGTTGATTTTTACCATATTATCAAAGTTCATATGAACCATTATTTTATTCCATAACCAATTTTCATGTGTTTTTCCCATATAACACTTTTCTCCTTGGATCTCATTGAGTATATATACATTATTTTATGTTTTATATTCATTTTTCACTAATATTCATGATCCTTCCTTCCATATTTCATAGCCTTGATAAGTAAATGTGATATTGTGTCGCTGGTCACACATTTGACTAACACTAAGATAATTGTGATTTTGACTATCAATGTACAAGAAATATTTTGTTTTAGTCTTTTCATTATTGAGACTTAGAGTACCTTTTCCAACTATCCTTGCAGTGACATCACTTCCAAATATCACACTTCCTCCATTAGATTCTTTCAAAGTGATAAACTTGTTCTTGTTACTTGTCATGTGGCTTGAGCATACACTATCAATGTACCATTGGTTTCTTTTATTTTGAGCATGAACGGAAATTTTCACAAGCATAGATTCCTCTTTCTTATGCATCTCTTGCTCCTACTTCCTTTTCCAAACTCCTATGAGTTTTTTTTTTAATTTGGAAAAGCTATCCACATCCTTGTTTTGTCTAGGAGTTTCCACAAGGTCACTTCTACAAAATCATGCTTTGTGCCCATAGGTTTTTCATTTAGAGAATACAACATTATAATCAAATAGAGAGGCAAATGAATGATAGTTTATGTTTGATAATCCATAAGAATTCATGTATTTGTTTCTTACATGATTATTTATTGTATGTTTTATACAATCTATTTGTTTATGACCAAAATGATTACAACAAAATCAATAGCCAAATAAATAATTTTGGTACTAGTGCATGTGAGACCACCTTGGTGGGCATGACATTTTAAATATATTCATGTTGTCCTTAGGAGAAATGAAAAATTTCTACCGAACATTATTTTATTTTTTCTTGTTGTCTTCATCACTTCTTGAACTTTTGAGTACATCATAATAAATTTTATATTTTTCTTCATTTACTTTCTTTGATGGCCCTACAACTTCTGGATTCTCTTTGTTTGTTATCTAACTCTTATCATAACCATGATATGTCTTAAGAAATGGTTATCTTTGAAAATTGATGATATGATCTAAGGTTTTGGCACTCTTTTCAAACTTCAAGATTCTATTCATCTGATAAGTTGACTTTTCCAAATCCTTTCTTAAGGAAGCAATTTCATCTTCTAGCTTCTCACAATTTTCTTCATTTTCCTTCAGCTATATTTTCACCACTTCTTCTATCCTTCTTGCCTCTTCTAATTTAACTTTTAGGCTTATGATAATATTTTATGATTCTTCAAGGATTTGTGACATTTTTTCTTTTGAATAACAATCCTCTTCATATTTATGCAAATTCTCCTTTTGATTCAAATTATTTTTCCTTGCCTTCTTATTTTTCTTAAAGCACACATAAGTTTTTATTCAATATCGATTTCTCCTTCCGTTTCAACATTTTCCTCTTCTTTTGAACTTGTTATTTCTTTTTCTTCATCAATATTCATTTCGATTGTGATAAAGAGAGTTTCTTCTCTATCACTACCAAAACTACTTTCACTTCTTTCTTCACTTGAGTCACTAACCCCATTTGAGTAGATGCTCTTCTTCTACTTATAAGAATTCTTCTTCTTTTCATGCTTGTATTGTTTGTGGCTATTTTTGCATTGATGATGTTGTATATTTATGTTATTGTCTTATTCATTATAACTCCCTTCATTTTTGTCATATGGACACTTAGCAACATAACTTTGTATTTTCCAAATCCCTTTTTGAGTTTTCTCACAAAATTTACTTGTTCTGCATCTAATTCATAGCTGGAACAATTGATTGATTTGTCCTCTTTGTTATTCACCTTATCTGAGGATTTGAAAGTTTCTTCTTTTTTTATGGTCTTTCTTTTTCATTCCTCATTTCATATGCAATGAGGATCCCATGCAATTCATCCACTGTTCATTTATCAAGGTCCTCTAGTTACTCAATGGAAAAAACTTTGACATCAAATCTTAAGGGGAGTGACCTCAACACCTTTTGCACAATCATTAGTTCTACAACTATTTCACCAAGTCCTATAATGGTGTTGACAAGTTTTTCCATAAGGAGGAGATATGCTGCAACATTTTCTTTGTCTTTCACCTTCATAGTATTCAACTATATTCTATGAATTTGAAGATTATCCTTCTTGATGGTGTCATCACCTTCATCGATGATTTGACATTTGTCCCAAATTTATTTCAGTTATTTGCAATGCATTACTTTGACAAAATTTGATTATAATAGCTCGCACAAGATGGAGTTCATGGATTTTGCATCATTTTCACTAGCCTTTTTCCCAGTCGTATATGTTGGTGGAGTTGTTGGGGTTGTATAACTATAACATACCTCCTCATTACGACACCAAGCCTCACATAACAAATGCAATTTCTTTTTTTGTGTGTGTGTGCATGTGTACAAGGGTAAATAAGACAGTATACTCTGCGTCGCAACACGACGACAAACAAGGTGCAAATAACTCACACAACAACAACATGATGGCCATACATAGAAGCACATCAATCCCTTGGAAGCAATGTACGACATTCAACCTACCAGAATAAGAACGACTACCCGCTCGTCCTGCCTTGCAATCGTTAAGACCTCCAGGTCACATAAGCAATGCTCAAGGATAGGTTCCCATCGATTTTGACCATTTAAGGCCTCAGGTATGGCGACTGTTCTGAGGAACAAGGAGGTGTCTATATCCCTCCCGATACAAGAAAACCACACATACTAAGCTAAGGCAATCACCCCTACAACCCTACACGCCCAAAACAAATACTCCAGTAACTAGAACCTCTTACAGTTATCAACAAGGACATTTAAACGTTTACTAACCAAGTACAATCTTAATTAAAAATGAATTTCAACACCCTCAATGGGAAGCGCAAGCTAAAAATGACTTAACCAAATTCCGATCAATCGTCGAGTCAAGCTAATCAACAGTTACTTGTCTATTTTAATCATCTATTATGAGCTCATCTTAGCAAGTCTAAAAATCAACACATCATTAAGGTACAATCTAAACTAGCCGTAAAACAAATTCAATTGCGAAATTTTAATTTCCAAGTGTCATCCGAGTACCATTAGATCCAGTGTTTAATGGATGTTACTAAAAAGGTCTAAATATTTGACAAAATAATAATTAAAATATAAAGAATCATTAACCAAAATCTTAACTAGCTTGTATAAATCATGATTTAGCCATTCATCAACACTCAATAGACATTAGATGCAACCAATTTCGCAAGTTTAAATACCCCATCCATAATCGCTATCCAATTCACTAATCCAATATTATCCATATTAGATAGGTCATTACTAACACTATGTACTAGTCTAATTTAATCCATATTAGATAAGTACAACACAATGTGCAAATCTACCTTGAAATAAAGCAACTCCCAAGGGTTTATATTATCACTAACTGAAGTTGAATATGAGCTACGAGTGCCTTGTTGTTGATGACTCTTGAAACCTCATGAAGTAGTAATAGTTGTTGATATGCACTGACAACTGAAAGGTACAACCAATTATAGGATAGGGCACGGTTCAATACATAAAGAATGTATCATAATATGAAAGTTGAATTATATATTTTTCTTGAGAAATTTGTCGTTGTCAATAAGATATTCATGTTTATAATCAATAAAAATTGAAAAAACAAATTACTTACATAATTTAAATAAAAAAGAAAACTATATATAAATTTGAAATTTTGGTTAGTATGGAGATATTTGAAATTCAAAGACAACTAATATAAGGTCGATGCTAAAATCAATTTATAGTACTCCTACACTACTAATAACAATGTTAGTATTGAACTCTAGTAATTATGAACTTAATTTAGGTATAATTCTATAACAATTTAATAGTTGTTCAACTATAATTTTTTTTTATCAATGATAATCACCCATTGGAAACAAATAACATTAACTTAAAAGTAAACCTGAACATACCCACTATGTTAAACTTAAACAGAACAGATTTAACAATACAAAATTTATACCATTCATATATAAAAACAAGTCCAATGGAACATCATTCCATTTAACCAGATAGATATAACCATAATTGTGTTTTAACATAAAAGATTTTAAAAACTAGAGGCCATGACATCAAGATATTAAGCGAACCTTCCTTGAGACAAAGAAAATAGGTTGTACATCTAGGCAGTAGTTAAGGGTAAATGAACGGTTTTAATGAGTTTTCAAGTTCAGGTCCAAATTAAGCTCCCATCGTGCGCCCACTCGCTGGCCCTCATGCCATGTATTAAAGACAAATAGAGAGTGCTATAAGGGAGACTCATAATGTTATAGTCTCTCAGCCTGTGCGTTCCAGATCATAAAGCCAAACATTCATTGTCAGGAAGGGTGAGGAATGGAATGACTGGGCAACAGACAACATCCAAAAAGGTTTTTAGAGTAAAATGTGGAGGTATCAGCTAGAAAATAAATGCATAGTTTTTTGTGCCATGCTCAATAGAAGGAGCATAAATTGGTGTCGGTCAGTAATCACCAAATTGTTGTACCTGACAGTCAATGCTCCTCAATACACTCAAGAAGCTGCACCGGTTAAATGCTCAAGGGTGCAGACACACAAGTGAAAGGCATTCGCTCAGGGCTGGAGACGCACATGTGACGAAATTCCCTCAAAAGGAAATGCCTAGGTAAAAATTCCCAAGGATAACATTAAGAAATAATCTCTCTCAGAAAAAGAAAAAGACTAAACTATACCCAATAATAAATTGCAATGAAAACGCCCTGGTGCATTCGCCGAAGAATTCGATTAGGTAAGAAAATAGTCTCGCTCAGGAAAAAGAAGCTCAAGTATACCCAGTAATAAATGGTAATGGAAATGCCTGGGTAGGATAATTGCTACCTCAGAAAAATTACAATGGAGCAATGTGGTAGTGTAGTAGAAAATATAAAATGTTAAAATCAGAATTTGTAAAATCGCCCTTGCACATGAGGTGAAATAAAGCAGGGTATATTGCCACAAAATAAAGTTTCAGAGGACAAGAAATTCATTGGTCATCAAGAATTCCAGCGCGGAGCTAAATTTATCTCTCCAAGCATAAAAATGAAGACAATATAAAAACGTAAAGCACAGTAGGAGAATGCATAGATCCAAGGAAGGTCATCGAAATTTCCTTAGAGGTTTTATTAGCCAAGGCGTGAAGAAAATTTAGCAAGGTATAAAACGCACAGTTGAAGGAAAGGCTAGGCCTACAACAAAATTTTAGGGTTAAAACACACATCAAGGCATAACACATCAACTGCCAAGGACAATAGCAGAGGTAGCTGACGGATGGGTTCATCCTATGCTTCACCATCCTCGCACAGAAAAGGAGGGCGTTGAGATCCATAGGCCTTTTAAAGCTAAGGCGATGACCGTAGATCAAGCTCCTGGCTGACTGCTCAGATGTGGATTGGTGTGCTAGGGACGAAGGAAAATGATCGCAAGGGTCACAATCAACACCACAGGGTTGTCAAGTCATGCGGGAACGGAGACCAAGGGAGTCAACAATCATCAGGCTAGCTAAGAACAGTCTCCATCATCAATTTTAAAATAACTCAGTTTAACTACCCAACAATCATGCAGATCCAAATCATAAATCCTACAACATTCTATCATTCAAACGAAATAACGTATCGTTGCTTGTTTGCTTGCTCAGAGTGTCGTTTGTGCACTCCGTGCAAATCCCGCTCGCTGACCGTCGAGACTTCACTGGTACCTCCCAACCAATGCTAGGGGTACTCTTCTTCCCCCTTAGCCCCCCGAGCCGCAAAGGGGCCACACACACTATCTAGAGGTTTCGTCTAGCTCCCAACTCGCCTTGCAAGTCCGAGCTACCACTCCTCTCCGAGATGGGTATCCCAACTGCCACAAGTAAATCATTCAAGTTGATATTTATGCAGCGTAACGTTATGAAAATAGAATATGATCTTTCCTCCTTCTCCTTCATTCATTATATAGAATTTCCCACTTCCTCTCTTTCCTACAATCTCATTAAATAAAGTTTTTAAAATAAATTCCTAAAAATTCTTCTTCATACAAGTGTCACCCATCCCCTACATTCCTCCAAAATTAATTTCTTTAATTAAGTAATTACCTTTAATTATGTCACCCACCTAGAGTTACTCCTAGAATCACTCCTAGGTGTCCCCAAATTCTCTTACAGGTTATAATAGCTTTCCCTTTTATTAAATTTCTAATTCAGTTTAAAATTAGAAAGCTCTTAAATGTAGATTCTTTACGAAGTTGACTTCCCGCTTTTTCCCTTTTTATGTTACCTCTTTTCCCTAGTTTCCTATTTTATTTTTATTTTCCCTCTTTCCCCTTTTTACTTAGAACTAAAAAGGTAGGATTGGAATTTAACCCCTTTCCCTTTTATCATTAAATTTGTAAAATTTATATTATCAAAACGATAAAACATTTAATTCCCTCATTACATTTTATAACCACAAATTTCATTTTTTATGAATAAATTAATTTCTTACTCCCTTCATGTTACAGATTTTATGAAGATCATAATTATCATCCAAGTTGTTTTTATTTTAAATATTATTATTTATTTATTTAATTTTTTTATTTTTTTTAAAGGTAGACTAAATTTTACTACTAGCGTAATTTAGACTTAGACCTTAGATTTTGTATTGGGTGACAATCAATTAGGGGAATTGTTTTAAAAATACTTAACATGTTAACTGTCCCAAGGCCTTCTAGGTTCATCCCTTTATCATCAGCAACGCGACGTTCCCTTCAGGACATAGTAGTTTCTCCAAGGGTGGCACTCGCCTCATCTGTTCCCTTGGGCAATGTGCCCTTTAGGATGCACTATGTGGTCCAATGGTGCCACTCACCTCTTGACTGATTGCTAGACATCAATAACCCTTGGAGTCAACACTCCACTAGGTGAACTTGTGGGAGACTAAGGGCTTCTAAGGAATAAGGCCCCCACCTTATTGCGTGCCCCTTAGAATCATCATGAGTGACTATCGCAGTCTGCCCTCATGTCATCATGGGTCCTATTGAGATAGGTAATCATTAACCTATAGTTTGAGCCACAACGAGAGTGCTAGTAGGTTGTGGCAGGGTTGCTGTCCACACCTCTCCCTCGACATCTATGGTAGTTGTGTGTGACCCCTTTACTCCCTATGTGAGTCTGGTCGGCAAGCTATCGTCAGCCTGCATCATCAACAAATCATGTCAGAACATATCCACATCATATCATCTAATCAGATGCACTAATATCATAGTAAAACAATCAAACCCCAATGGCACACTCCCTGACTCGATCCGAAGTCCATGGGGTTTCATCGAGGCCTCTGCATCCTCAAGGTCCAAAACCCTGCACACTCAGTAAAACTGAGTCAATAGCACCTGTCTATGTCAAAGTGGTAAAACAACATGTCATCATCCCATAATGCCTCATAATCAAAATCAAAAGTTTTAATAGCATAATAATTTGGATCACTTGCGAGCAAGTGTCCTCAAAGAGTAAGTTCGCTTAGTGCGCCAGAGCGGGATGTTACATACACCCCCTCTTGGTGTAAACTTCGTCCCAAAGTTTCACAGTATAAATGCTGAAATAAAGTGTATCACAGTATCATATGTCTATCTATCAAACAAAACTGGAAACTGCTGGTGCATATCATATGCATCCTCCCAGGTCGTAGAGTGGGGACTATAATTTTCCCACTGGACCTTGAATTGATCTACCATTTGTCATCATAACTGTCGAACATGATGATCCAAGATGCGGACTGGATCAGCCGAGAGTTCCCCCTCATTCGATACATACAAGGAACTCATGTCAATAACATGTATAGGATCACTAACATGGCACGGGCCCCTTTCTCTCCACAATCTCAAAAGGTCCCACGAACCTAGGAGAGAGTTTAGCTCCCTTCCCAAACTTGATCGAAATCTTATGCGGTTTAACCCACAAGAAGACTCGATCATCGACCTCGTAACTACAGTTGAAACAGTGCGCATCGACATAACTCTTCTGTCGATCCTGCACTTCTTTAATCCTTTGTCTTATTGTTTTCATTTTTTCTTCCATTTCTTGGATCGCTTCTGGTCCCTCTAGGACCCTATCCTCAAGTTGATCCCAACTCAAAGGCATCTGACACAGTCGCCCATAAAGAAACTCGAAAGGTGCCATCTTAATGGTGCTCTGGTAACTGTTGTTGTAAGAGAACTCCACTAGCGGCAAGAATTCTTCCCAATGCTTTTGTTGGTCCATCACGTACATGCGCAACATGTCCTCCATGGTTTGGTTCATTCGTTTGGTCTGTCCATCAGTCTTCGAGTGATACGCAATACTAAAGTTAAGTTGGGTTCCCAAGGCCTCTTGGAAACTCATCCAAATCATCCAGTAAACATTGATCCTCGATCGGATATAATACTCTTAGGCACGCCATGCAACCTCACAATCTCACTGATGAAAACTCTAGCTATGTCAGGTGCCTAATGAATCGTACGCACAGGAATAAAGTGAGCACTCTTCATCAGAGTGTCTACTACTATGAAAATCGAGTCATGTCTCCTTTTCGTCAGTGGCAATCCAACAATAAAATCCATCGAAATAACCTCCCATTTCGATTCCGAAATGGCATGTGGTTGTAGTAATCCTACTGGGTGTCTATGTTCAGCCTTTACCCACTAATTCTAGACATATGGCCACATAGTTGAGTATGTCGGCCTTCATTCCCTTCTATAAGAATAAGGGTTTAAGGTCTGCCCTCATCTTCATGACTCCTGGATGAGCCATGTAAACTTCTCTATGAGCCTTGCTCAGGATCAACATCCTCAACTTGTCGTTTGGCGGTACGTAGATCCGACCTTTAAACATGAATAAACCATTCCTATCAAAAGAAGATCGTTCAAATCATGGTACCATCATGGTGTTTTGTCCGATAAAACCCTTGACCTCCTTGTACCAGTCATCATCACACTATAAAGTTAGAATCTTTTCACGTAGATTCATCTGAAGAGGTAACACCGAAAAGATGCATGGTCTCCGACTCAATGCATCTGCCACTCGGTTCACTGTTCCCTTTATGTAAGTAATCTCAAAGTTATACTCTCTAAGCAATTCCGACCAATATCAGTGTTGTGCATTCAGGTCGCCTTGTGTAAAGATGTGTTGTAGTCCACAATGGTCAGTCTTTAGTTCAAATTTTCATCCAACAAGGTAGTGTCTCCAAACCTTCAAGGCATATACAATGGCTAATAAATCCAAATCATGCATCACATAGTTCTCCTCATGCCTTCTTAGTTTCCTCGAAGTGTAAGTAATCACTCATTCTTCTTGCATCAAGACTCCACCTAAGCCTTCCTTGGATGCGTCAATGCATACCAAGAAGTCCACGTCCATGTCAGTGACCTTTACTATTGGTGCAGTTGACAACAATTCCTTGAGCCTCTGAAATGCTTCTGTGCATTTGTCGGTCCAAACAAACTTCTTTTTCTTCTTATGCAACTCCGTGATCGGATTTGCTATCTTCGAAAATCCCTCGACAAACCGTCAATAATATCCTGCTAAACCCATGAAGCTACGCACTTCCAAGACATTCGTAGGCACAGGCCATTTCATAATAGCGTTGACCTTGGCTGGATCAATGATGATGCCTTCGTCAGAGATGGCATGCCCTAAGTACTGAATCTTCGATTGATAAAATAGCATTTGGACAACTTCCCATACAATTTGTGCTCTCGTAAACATTGTATTACCAAGCAAAAGTGTTCATCATGCTCCTCCATCATCCGAGAGTAAATCAAAATATCGTCAATGAATACTTGGAAAAACTTGTCCAAGTACTCGCGAAACACCCCATTCATCAAACTCATAAATACCCCTGGGGCATTTGTCAGTCCAAACGGTAAAACAATAAACTCGTAATTTCCAAATCTCGTCTTAAATGCAGTATTAGGGATGTCATCCTCCTTGATCTGTAGCTAGTGATACCTTGATCGCAAATCGATCTTGGAGAACACCGTCACACCCTTCATTTGATCAAACAGATCATCAATTCTCGGAAATGGATATTGATTCTTGATCATAGCCTTGTTCAGTTGATGGTAGTCAATCCAAAGCCTCCATGACCCATCCTTCTTTCACATGAAAATAATAGGTGCACCCCATGGTGACACAGTAGGACGTATCAACCCCAAGTCCAACAACTCCTTTAGTTGCATATTCAACTCTTGTAACTCTGGGGTTGACATCCGATAAGGCGTTCTTGCTATCAGTTCAGTCCCTGGTTTTAGGTCTATGGTAAATTCCAATTCCCTCTCTGGAGACATCCCTAGTAACTCCTCTGGAAATACGTCTGCAAACTCCTTCACCACCGGAAGGTGTTCTAGACCTTCTGCTACTCCATTCTCGTTTAACGCAAGGATCACATAAATATTGCACCCCTTGCACATACTCTTCCGTAGCTGTAAGGAAGAGATGAACCTCAGCGAAACTACCTGGTTCTTTCCTACAATCACCCATCTCTGTCCCTCATCATCGACCAAGCTCAACCATTTTGTATTATAGTTGAGTATCACCTCATGCGACTCTAACAAGTCCATACCAATCACAACATCATAAGATCCTAGGATCATGACGTATAGGTTGGCCCTTGTGACAAAATCTCCCAGGTTAAGGACACAGCCCATAACCTTTCCTCAAACCTTTTGTTTGGCTCTTGAAGCCATCTCCATGAAGCTAAACTCGTCTTGTTCGAATTCCTTTACCTTAATCCCTTTTAGTGCTTCACTAGAAATGAAACTCTCGATAGCACTGGGATCTATCAAAATACTAAGAGTCTGGTCAGCAATGGTACCTATCGTCTCGAGCATACTCGAATGGTGCTCTGCTTGGCAGTTATTCACCGCTGCATGAATCCGATGGGCCTTGCCCATATCTCCCATGGTAGTGGGTTCAGCTGATCCGGATGCTCTGGTCCTCTCCATAGGACAGTCGTGCTAGTAGTGTGCCCCCCCACACATCCAACACCCCAACACCCCGAAGTAGAAAATGACAACCCACCGGCCTAGAACCTTGGTTTGTTCTACTGAACAGGCCTAAACTGTTGCTACTGCGGGCGATGCTACCGCTAATGTCATGGTCCCCGATAAGGTGTTCGCTACTGAGGTGTCGGTCATTGGGGTGTAGTGAAAGTGGATCCCCTCTGGTAGCCTTGATATCCCGGTGTATGTCCGGCTAGCGTCTGATGTTGTTGTGCTCCAGATGAAACCTGCCCTGCTAGTCTTGCCAGAGTCCTGGTCTGACCCCCGCTGATAAGCTCTTCCTCTACTATGAGGGCCTTCTAGATGACATCATGCAAGGTTTGAGGCATCAAAATCCTAATCTTTGCTCATAGGCTGCCATTAAGGCTGAACATGAACTTGTTAACCTTAAGTCTCTCAGTGTTAAGGTCCGAAGCATACCGGAGTAGCTCCATAAAATGGGCCTCATACTCAGGCACCGTACGACCTCCCTGTTGTAAGGCATTGAACTCATTGAGGTGACACTCAATGAATTCCTCTGAAAGATACCTCTCTCAGAACCATTCCTTGAACAGTTCCCATGACACATCTTTGACGACCATGTTCAGTTGCGGTAGGAGTGTCTTCCACCATAGAAGAGTGCTCCCCTTCAATTGAAAGACCACCATGCGGACCTTCATGTTGGAGGTATAATCACGAAGTGTGAATCACATCGCCATGTTCTCCAACCATGCCTAGGCGGCTGCACCGTCCAGGGCACCAAAGAACTTGGGAAATTTGACCTTCTCGAGTTCACGGTGAATGCTACCAGTACTGACTGGAGCACGTAATGGAACCTCAATGGGTGCTAGAGATCTGGCTTCATCTCTATCCAAACGGTTGATCAGTGCCTCAGACATTCACTGAAAAGATCTCATCATTCCTACTACATCGCCAACTGCTATCTGCTCCTATCCGAGAACCTGCTCATCTCCCTGGGGGTTAGACTCCTCAGGCGTGGATGCTACTGGAGGTGTTGCGCCTCCTCCCCTAGCACCCCATCATCTGACTCCACAATGTCCTATAACCATGATTACCCACATGCACACAAGTCAACTCGATCAACAACAGTATAATCAATCATATCAATGAAATTCATAGTGATCCCAAGTCATGGGTTGAAACCCGCTCTGATACCATATGTAATGGACCTCCTCGTTATGACACCAAGCCTCACATAACCAGTGCAATTTTTTTTTTGTGTGTGTGTGCATGTGTACAAGGGTAAATAAGACAGTATACTCTACGTCGCAACATGACGACGAACAAGGCGCAAGTAACTCACACAACAACAACATGACGACCAAACATAGAAGCACATCCATCCCTTGGAATAAATGTACGAAATTCAACCTACCAGAATAAGAACGACTACTTGCCCATCCTACCCTGCAATGGTTAGGACCTCCAAGTCACATAAGCAACGCTCAAGCCTAGGTTGCCATCGATTTTGACCATTTAAGGTCTCAGGGATGGTGACTGTTCTGAGGAACAAGGAGGTGTCTATATCCCTCCTGACACAAGCAGACCATGCCTAGTAAGCTAAGGCAATCACCCCTACAACCCTACGCGCCCAAAACAAATACTCCATTAACTAGAACCTCTTATAGTTATCAACAAGCACATTTAAACGTTTACTAACCAAGTACAATCTTAATTAAAAATGAATCTCAAAACCCTCAACGGGAAGCGCAAGCTAAAAATGACTTCGCCAAATCCCGATCAATCGTCGAGTCAAGCTAATTAATAGTTACTTGTCTGTTTTAATAATCTATTATGAGCTCATCTTAGCATGTCTAAAAAGAAACACATCATTAAGGTACAATCTAAATTAGCTGTAAAACAAATTCAATTGAAAAATTTTAATTTCCAAGTGTCATCTAAGTACCATTAGATCCAGTGTTTAATGGACGTTACTAAGAAGGTCTGAATCTTTGACTAAATAATAATTAAAATATAAAGAATCATTAACCAAAATCTTAACTAGCTTGTATAAATAATGATTTAGCCATTCATCAACACTCAATAGACATTAGATACAACCAATTTCGCAAGTTTAAATACCCCATCCATAATCGTGATCCAATTCACTAATATAATATTATCCATATTAGACAGGTCATTACTAACACTAAGTACTAGTCTAATTTAATCCATATTAGATAAGTACAACACAATGTGCAAATCTACCTTGAAATAAATCAACTCCCAAGGGTTTATCTTATCACTAACTGAAGTTGAATAGGAGCTACGAGTGCCTTGTTGTAGATGACTCTTGAAACCTCGTGAAGTAGTAATAGTTGTTGATATGCACTGACAATTGAAAGGTACAACCAATTATAGGATAGGGCACGATTCAATGCATAAAGAATGTATCATAATATGAAAGTTCAATTATATATTGTTCTTGAGAAATTTGTCGTTGTCAATAAGATATTCATGTTTATAATCAATAAAAATTGAATAAACAAATTACTTACATAATTTAAATAAAAAAAGCAAACTATATATAAATTTTAAATTTTGGTTAGTATGGAGATATTTGAAATTCAAGAACAACTAATATCAGGTCGATGCTAAACTCAAGTTATAGTACTCCAACACTACTAATAACAATGTTAGTATTGAACTCTAGTAACTATGCACTTAATTCAGGTATAATTCTATAACAATTTAATAGGTGTTCAACTATAATTTTTTTTTATCAATGATAATCACCCATTGGAAACAAATAACATTAACTTAAAAGTAAACCTGAACATACCCACTATGTTAAACTTAAACAGATCAGATTTAACAATACAAAATTTAAACCATTCATATATAAAAACAAGTCCAATGGAACATCATTCCATATAACAAGATAGACATAACCATAATTCGTGAACCATAATTGTGTTTTAACATAAAATCTTTTAAAAACTGGAGGCCATGACATCAAGCTATTAAGCGAACCTTCCTTGAGACAAGGAAAACAGGTTGTACATCTAGGCATTAGTTAAGGGTAAATGGATGGTTTTAATGAGTTTTCAAGTTTAGGTCCAAATTAAGCTACCATCGTGCACCCACTCGTTGGCCCTCATGCCATGTATTAAAGACAAATAGAGAGTGCTATAAGGGAGACTGATAATGTTATAGTCTCTCAGCCTATGCATTCCAGATCATAAAGCCAAAGATTCTCTGTCAGGAAGGGTGAGGAAGGGAATGAGTGGGCAACAAACAACATCCAAAAAGGTTTTTAGAGTAAAACACTGAGGTATCCGCTAGAAAATAAATGCACTGTTTGCTACGCCATACTCAATAGAAGGAGCATAAATTGCTTTCGTCCGGTAATCACTGAATCGTTGTACTTGACAGTCAATGGTCCTCAATACACTCAAGAAGTTGCACTGGTTAAACGCTCAAGGGTGCAGACGCACAAGTGAAAGGCAGTCGCTCAGGGCTGGAGACGCAGAGGTGACAGAATTCCCTCAAAAGGAAACGCCCAGGTAAAAATGCCCAAGGATAACATTCAAAAATAATCTCTCTCAGAAAAAGAAAAATACTAAACTATACCCAATAATAAATTGCAATGAAAACGCCCTGGTGCATTCGCCCAAGAATTCGATCAGGTAATAAAATAGTCTCGCTCAGGAAAAAGAAGCTCAAGTATACCCAATAATAAATGGTAATGGAAATGCCCGGGTAGGATAATTTCTACCTCAGAAAAATTAGAGTGGAGCAACGTGGTAGTGTAGTAGAAAATATAAAATGTTAAACTCAAAATTTGTAAAATCGCCCTTGCACATGCAGTGAAATAAAGTAGGGTATATTGCCACAAAATAAAATTTCAGAGGACAAGAAATTCGTTGGTCATCAAGAATGCCAGCGTGGAGCTAAATTTATCTCTCCAAGAATAAAAACGAAGACAATATAAAAACATAAAGCACAGTAGGATAATGCATAGATCCAAGGAAGGTCATCGAAATGTCCGCAGAGGTTTTATCAGCCAAGGCGTGAAGAAAGTTCAGCAAGGTATAAAATTCACAGTGGAAGGAAATGCTACACCTACAACAAAATTTCAGGGTTAAAACACACATCAAGGTGTAAGACATCAATTTCCAAGGACAACAACAAAGGTAGCTGACGGATGGGTTCGTCCTACGCTTCACCATCCTCGCACAGAAAATCAAGGCATTGAGATCCATAGGTATTTTAATGCTAAGGCGATGACCATAGATCAGGCTCTTGGTTGACTTCTCAGGCGTGGACTGGCGTGCTAGGGACGAAGGAAAATCACCGCAAGGGTCAAAGTCAACACAACAAGGCTGTCAAGTCATGCCGGAACAAAGACCAAGGGAGTCAACAATCATCAGGCTAGCTAAGAACAGTCTTTGTCATCAATTTTAAAATAACTTAGTTTAACTACCAAACAATCATGCAGATCCAAATCATAAATCCTACAACATTCTATCATTCAAATGAAGAAACGTACCATTGCTTGTTCGCCTGCTCAGAGTGTCGTCCACGGGCTCCACACAACTCCCGCTCACCAACCGTCGAGACTTCACCGTTACCTCTCTGCCAATGCTAGGGGTGCTCTTCTTCCCCCTTATCCCCTCGAGCCACAAAGGGGCCACACACACTATCCATAGGTTTCATCTAGCTCCTTTCTCGCCTCACAAGGCCGAGCTACCACTCCTCTCCGAGTTGGGTATCCCAACTCCCACAAGTAATTCAGTCAGGTTGATATTTCTACAGCATAACATTACACAAACAAAATATGATCTTTTCTCCTTCTCCTTCATTCATTATATAGAATTTCCCACTTCCTCTCTTTCCTAAAATCTCATTTAATTAAATTTTTTTAAATAAATTCCTAAAAATTCTTCTCCGTACAAGTGTCACCCATCCCCTACATTCCTCCATAAATTAATTTCTTTAATTAAGTAATTACCTTTAATTCCCTCACCCACCTAGAGTTACTCCTAGAATCACTCCTAGGTTTCCCCAAATTCTCTTACAGGTTTTAATAACTTTCCCTTTTATTAAATTTCTAAATCAGTTTAAAATTAGAAAGCTCTTAAATGTAGATTCTTTACTAAGTTGACTTCCTTCTTTTTCCCTTTTTATGTTACCTCTTTTCTCTAGTTTCCTATTTTATTTTTATTTTCCCTCTTTCCCCTTTTTACTTAGAACTAAAAAGGTAGGAGTGGAATTTAACCCATTTCCCTTTTATCATTAAATTAGTAAAATTTATATTATCAAAAAGATAAAACATTTAATTTCCTCATTACATTTTATAATCACATATTTCATTTTTTATGAATAAATTAATTTATTACTCCCTTCATGTTACAGATTTTATGAAGATCATAATTATCATCTAAGTTATTTTTATTTTAAATATTATAATTTATTTATTTTACTTTTTATTTTTTTTAAAGGTAGACTAAATTTTACCACTAGCGTAATTTAGACTTAGACCTTAGATTTTGTAGTGGGCAACAATAAATTAGAGGAATTGTTTTAAAAATACTTAACATGTTAATTGTCCTAAGGCATTCTAGGTTCATCCCTCTATCATCAGCAATGCGACGTGCCCTTCAGGACGCACTAGGTGCTCCAAGGGTGCCACTCGCCTCATTTGTTCCTTTGCACGACGTGCCCTTCAGGACGCACTACATGGTCCAAGGGTGCCACTCTCCTCTTGACTGATTGGTAGACATCAATAACCCCTGGAGTCAACACTCTGCCAGGTGAACTTGTGGGAGACTAAGGGATTATAACGAATAAGGCCCCCACCTTATTGCGCGCCCCTTAGAATCATCGTGAGCGACTGACGTAGTCTTCCCTCATGGCATCATGGGTCCTCTCGAACTAGGTAATCATTAACCTACAGTTCGAGCCACCCAAGAGTGCTAGTAGGCTGTGGCAAGGATAATGTCAACACCTCTCCCTCAACATCTCTAGTATTCGTGTGTGACCCCTTTACTCCATATGTGAGTTTGGTCAGCAAGCTATCATCATCTTGCATCATCAACAAATCATGTCAGAACATATCCACATCATATCATCTGATTATATGCACTAATATCACATTAAAACAATCTAACCCCAATGGCACACTTCCTGACTCAATCCAGAGTCCAAGGTGTTCCATCGATGCGTCTACATCCCCAAGGTCCAAAACCCTGCACACTCAGTAAAACCGAGTCAATAGAACCTGTCTATGTCAAAGCGGTAAAACAACATGTCATCATCCCATAACACCTCATAATCAAAATCAAAAGTTTTAATAGCATAATAATCTGGATCACTTGCGAGCAAGTGTCCTCAAAGAATAAGTTCGCTCAGTGTGCCAGAGTGGGATGTTACAATAACCAATCATGACTAATTGAAAAATATCAAAACCAAGGGCCATTAGATATGTTTTCTCCTTATACTCCAAACATAATAATTTGTTTCTTCAGACAACATAGCCTTGTTTGTAGATAAATCGTCCTAACCATCTTAACTAACCATGTGTGCACCCAATGTCTACCTTCTAGTGGTTAGAATGTTTCTGAAGGAACTGAATCTCATACTAATTGTTGAGAACATGATTATACCTAGAGGGGGGGGTGAATCAACATAAGGCTCTCTTTTTATTTTTAACATTCATAAACCATAATTAATCAATCACATATATGTAATAACCATAAGACACAACATTTAACGTGGAAACCATTTTTGGAGAAAACCATTAATTTTTTTTTATAAAATTGCAGGCACCAAAATACAGTTAAAAATGGTTGTAGGCACCAACCTACTAGAGACACTAATCCCCACTGTTTTTTGTAGTCACCAACCTACTGAAGAAACCAATCCCCTTGATTGTTTGTAGGCATCGACCTACTAGAGACACCAATATCCACAACTCTTTGTTATGTAGGAACAACCTAATTATAAGATTAAATTTTCTTCATATGCAATTCCTTCACTGGTCTTATTGATGCTTATGTCTTCACAAAAATATTCTCTTCTCTCCTTACTTATGCTTTCATTGAATTGACACTGCACTCGTTACTTCTCCTTTCACTCTTCCTTCACCATATTTTCTTTCTTCTTCTTCTACTTATGTCTCATATTTGTCTTTACAAGTCTTGTTTTCTATAACGTCAGATCTATTTTCTAGAACACGAGATCTATTCTTCACTAATATTTGATCATCACTCCTTGAATAATATTTAATCGTCACTCCTTGAATGATATTTAATCATCACTGCTCAAATGATACTCATAGGAATATTACATTTTCACCTAAACATTTTATTTCTCATAACCCTCTTCTCTTTTTATACTTTAACATTAGTTCTACATGAAAATACATGTTCATTTGAAAAGACATGACTTTTATTAAATAAATATTTAATTTCCCTCTTTCTATTTTTTAATTTATTTTTTAACATACCATGGATAAAATACCACCATGAGTTTTAAAACCATGTGAAAATACCATGTTCACTTTTAATCCACTTTCACTTTTACCTATTTTTATCCCCTTTCATGTTTCAATTATATTTCATGTTTCATGTCAAAAATATATTTCAATTATGTGATTATGTTAAGTTTTATTTTTTTTAATAATTTCAAATTATATGCTCATAAAATTTTATTAAAGGACTGTCATTTAAAATGTTGGTTGTGAAAAGTGTGCATATTTTTTTTTTTTTCATATTTTATATGAAATAATATTAAATATATATATGTAGGGAATGTCCTTAATTCCAAGGGAACCATATTCCTTAAATTGCATATGGTAGATCAATAACAACCACAAAGCCCATATTTGTGTGTATACTATGATGCATGATACTTATGTATGTTATAATATAAAAATATATTAATATATGATAATTTAAGTATTTGTATGTAATATAAATATATATTAATACTTCATATGGTTAGGGATCAAATCAGTCTCCGCACATGACATAAATTATTACAAGCATACCCAAAAAAATAGGTGGTGTTTCTTTTGGATGATAGATGATCCATTCAAAAACTTCATTTTTTTATTCATTCCCAAGCAGATGGTAGTTGTGTATAGTTCCTACAAAAATAGGATTCAGATGAGTTAATTATAAATGGATGTACGGTGGGAGGAATATTGGATTAAGAGGAAATTGAGGGTGATTTCTATGTGTTGGGAATATTTAGTAGGTAATTGGTACAACTCAATCAAATAATATGTTTCTTTCTCACACATGTGCTATAATTGATGGTCATTTGATTTTCCCCATATTGAATGACAAAGTAACCTATCCACAAGATTTTAACACATTCATGTTACTTGTAAATGCTCAGTGAGAATGTTTCGTGCTGTGATACCTCAATTTTTAATCGAAATTAAATGTCATACAACTAAAACCCATCTAATACCCATGAAATTGTTAGATGATTATCCTCCAATTAAATCTAATTTAATACCCTTAACTCTTCCATGGAAGATAGAATCCAAGAAACTTTGTCCAACCCTAATTCCACCAAACAACAAACCTAGATCATTTTCAAGCAAGGATGTACATATGATCGGTTTCGACACACCATAGAGAGATGACAAAGAACAGAGGGAAGCATATTCCTACATACTTTGAACATTATATATGGAGGAACCCTAAAGGTTGTGGGCATGACATATATCATAATCCTAAAAGTTGTGAACATGGAAGATGGTGGTTTGTAATATTCTTTGGGTAAATGAGGAGGGGAACGTCCCATTAAATGTAGAATCTTGATAACATGGTTTGTAGGGAAAATATGAAACTTTCTCTACCTATATCCATGTATCCCTCATCAAGTGATAAAAAATTATTGTCATTTTAGAAGTGTACAATTTAGATTGGTCTTTAGGTCCTGTAATGAACCTCAAATTCACCATAAAAAAAAAAAATCTATGACATAATTCTCTTTCGTTTAAGCTTAGAATTTAAGCAAAGGTAAGACTTATTTTTGTCCATAATGACATTATTACACCAGTCTAGTTTTACTTTGAACCGAAAATCTTATGTGGATAAATTCTGTCCATAATTCTATCACTTACCTTAACTCTCAAACTACTCCAATATACTCATATGTATATAGGAAACATCTAAACATTGGTCAAAGGAACCTTTGAGGTTCAGATAAATAAAGCTCAGGGGGAAGCACAACTTCCATTAGTTCAAAAGGATCTAGACACACAGAGTTTAACCTCTGAGAGGTCACACAGGAGAGTAGTTGAATGAACGATGGATACACTTCATCGAGAAGTGCCGAAATTGCGAGAGTTGTCGTATCTAGAAAAGGTGTGTGAGGTTTAAACCTCGTAAAAATAGAAGGAATAGGACTCGTCAAGTCCTGAAAGCATCGGGACTATCCAACTTGGAGGACAGATGTCAAATATCCAAGCCCATTGGGGATTTGGACACTAGGCAAACGGGAGTGAAGACTCTCCCAAATTCTTGAAAGGAGAAAGCCAGGATTGATCGCGACCATTGATCATCCTGAAAAGATCACAACTGTTGATCATGGCTAAAAGATCACATCCATCCATTGGAGGGACACATGGCGGTCGGTTAGCATTTCATCACCTGGGAAACCAAAGGGCGAGACCCCTCATTTTCGTAAGTTGTAAAATCCCGATATATGAAAACCCCAAATCGGTTTAGCATGAAAAAATGTTTTTGGCATTTCGACACCCAGAAACCAAAGGGAAAGACCCCTTATCTCCGCAAGTTGTGAAATTATGGTACATGAAACCCCAAATTGGTTTAGCGTGAAAAAGGTTTTCGATGTTTTGGCACTCGGGAAACCAAAGGGCAAGATACCTTGTCTACGCAAGTCGTGAAATCTCGGTGTACGAAACCCCGAATCGATTTAGCATGAAAAAGGTTTTTGGCGTTTTGTCACCCGGGAAACCAAAGGGCAAGATCCCTTGTCTCCACAAGTCACGAAATCTCGATATACAAAACACCAAATCAGTTTAGCGTGAATAGGTTTCGACGTTTCGACACCCGAAATTCCAAAGGGCAAGAAGATGCAGTAGTCCTGAAACCCTGAAACGCAAAAGGTGTAAGTGTTGGTTCAGGACAGAGGAGAGAAAGGTTATAGTTTAAGAGTTGTAAAATCTTTTGGGGTGGACAAAAAAAAAAATGAACCATCATTGTTGCCAAGTAAGGGTCTGTTATTGAATGACTCCTCAAAAAGGAATTCAACCATCATATCTTTTGTCGTTACAAATTCCATAAATTTTACTAAGGTTTAGTTAGAATGTTGTTCTCTACTGTTTTTCCGTAGTTGTTGTCCGTAGAGTCTAAGTTCTTATGAAATATATGGAATCTATGCATTTCCAAAGGCCCACATCTTTTGAATCACATCTCAACAAAAGAAAAGGGGCTCTAGAATATTAATCTGTTGTACAGATATCAAGCAAGATACAAATATATGCATATAATCCTATTAAATGCATATCTTGGTCATGCATCGATACTTTAATGATGTTATTTCTTTGCATAGCTTATTACTGAAATATACGAGTACTCAGTCATTTCGTTCCTGTTTATACATCGATGTTTTTTATATCATTATCATCATCTAAGGGAATCTATAAAGAGAAATGAAAAGGGAGAATGGAGTCTAAGTTTGTCAAAGTAATCAGTTCTGCACATTTAATTATGCTTTTAATTGCAAGGTTAATATTTCGGCATTCGGGACTTGCTTGTTACATATGCGCAGAGTTCATTTTCTCTATTAAACTCCAAAATCCTGAACCCTGAAATCCCGAAAATGCTAGATCACAGTCTTTTCACATTTTGCAATTCAACATTCCTTATTTCATTTTGTTTGTGAGTTAGGTGTTCGTAAACCCCAAAATCCCGAACCCCGAAACCTTGAAACACTGGGCTACAGTATTTTCACATTTCATGATTCGGCATACAGTGTGGTCTTTGTCTTTTGTGTTTGGCGTGTGTAATCCCTGAAATTCGATTGACCTCTGTTTTTTCACACCATTTTGTTCTCTACGGTTTATGCCATTAAACAAAAGTCTAAGTTATTTTATCGGTAAAGGTCCTGGATAATCGTCTCTAAACCCTTATGCTTATGGAGCATTATACTTTTATAAACTCCTACTTATTACCATAATATCTATATATCTCTCTCTCTCTCTCTCTATATATATATATATATATTTGTCTTCCAGTTGTATGTGAACCCTGTTGGGATTAAGCTCTAAAAAAAAATATTTGTAGACATATCGACAGAAATCACTTACAACTTTTGTACTCATAATTCTGTCCATTTCCACTGTAATACTTAGGCATATATATATATAGGTAAAAGAAATATTGATTTTGATTCCTGTCGTACTTGGCTTTTATTTGTTTTTGGACTATTAGGTACCCAAACAAACCCCAATCATTATCATAACTTGGCGCATGATTTTCTTACCGAAGTATAAATACCCTATGTAAAGTTCTCAGGTTCAACTCCATTTACAATAGATGAATTATGTACACTTCGAAATACTAGTAATTACCCTACAACTGCCTCTGTGGTAATAACCTAGTTTATAAAGGGACTATTCCAGAATTTAACCATATACTTTACTTTTGATTATCCTTGAACATAATTCACCTAGGTTATTGTATCCATACTGAACTAAATAGATGCATTACAACTGTGCCTAAATAATTCAAAGAGATGGAACATAATTTCAATTCAGGTTTAACGAATACACTGCATCAGATATACGAGCATTTAAATAGAAAATGGAAAGCATTTTAGTTCAGATTTAACAAATACATTGCATCATATATAAAATCATTCAGACAGAGAGGAATATAGCAACATATCTTAACCATCTTGCAGGAAGACAAAGGGAACAACCACATTCCTCCCAACCGTAGAACAGGGTAGTCAAAACACTTGCCCAATTCACCCCCTAGCCTGACCATAAATCCATGAGGGAAAACATGGAATCTCCTCCTCAGCAAATGTCTTTATGTTCCAGTAGAATCCTCTTGCCTCACACTCAATCCATCGTGTTCATAACAACAAGAGAACTCAAAATATTTTTCCCCAGCATACTTGGCAGCGTCCTGCCTCATCATATATGTTATTTATCAATTTTGCCCAGGTCTTTTTCCCTCCCTTGGGAATTTTCGCAGCTTTCTAAATCCCTGATTTTCAGGGGCTTCCAATGGCCAAATATATAATTTGATACTTGTAATAATCAACCCAGAGGTAGTTCCAACATGTTCCCCACTCATGGAGTTATGGTCAGCTAATTTTAACATGGTTGTTCCATTTTTCCTCCTGCAATTAATATAATTATTTTGTTTTTACACAAGTGTCATAGTCAAATAGTTAGTTGAGTTAAATCAGATCTCTTCCCAATAGTCATAATAATTAATTACAAATATCAAATTCGAAATTTGGAATTGCCATAAATGGCAATAATTTTCCAAATTCGAATTTACTAAAAATGGAATAAATTTCCAACAAATTTAAATTTCAAAAAATATTTTATTTTTGGGGGTGTCACATCCTTTCCCCCTTCAGTAAAAAACTATCCTCAGTGTTTATTCCTTTCTTGGAACAGGATTGGATGAGATTTCCACAAATCTCCATCCAACTCCCAAGTGGCCTCCTCGGGACTAAAGTGCTTCTATTGCACCTTTTCCTGAGTGACGGATCTGTTCCGAAGTGTTATTTCTCTCTGGTCCAAAATGCACAGGGGTTCCACCTGGAAATCGCCTTCAGGTTCCACCTGCACCAAGTTCCAATCACTCTTATGAGTAGGGTCATGAATATACTTTTTCAGCAACGAAACATGAAATACATTATGAATTCTTATATTAGCTGGAAGTGCAAGTTGATATGCTACAGGTCCAATTCAAACTAGTATCTCGAAGGACCCACAAAACCTGGGTTCCAGCTTGGCATAGTTCCCTAACTTCAGTGAGATTTTTCGGGATTTTACCTTCAAGTAAACATGGTCTCCCACTTGAAATTCCAAGTGTCTTCTTTTCTGATCTGCATAGCTCTTTTGTCTGTCATGTGCTTCTTTCAAGTTTTGTTGTACCTTTCTTACCATGTTGTCCATTTCTTGGAGCATCTCTGGTCCAACCATGAGTCTGTCAGCCGGGTTATCCCAGCTAATTGGAGTTGTACACTTTCTGCCATATAGTATTTCGAAAGGGCTCAACTTAGCCGAAGTTTGGTAGCCATTGTTATATCCAAATTCTACCAAGTGTAGGTAGTCTTCCCACTTGTTCGGTTTTGTTCTTACATACATGCGGATCATATCCTCTATGATTTGGTTTGTCCTTTCGGTCTGTCCATCCATTTTTGGATTATAACTCGTACTAAAATTCAACTTAGTATTTATCCCTGCAAACAATTCCTTCCAAAAAGCGGATGTGAATTTTACATCTCTATCTGAAATCATCATTTTAGGAATACCATGCAGTCTAAAAATTTCTTTCATGAATATTTCAACAATGTTTATATCTTTAAAAGTAGACTTTATAGGGATAAAGTGTGCATACTTACTGAGTTTATCGACTACAACCATGATAGAATCATTCTATTTTTGAGTTTTGGGAAAACTTGTTATAAAGTCCAGCGATATGGTCTCCCATTTCCATTCTGGTACTAGTAATGGCTATAATAGGCCGGTTGGATGTTGGTGTTCGACCTTAACCTACTAACAATCCTGGCACCTAGCCAGGTATTCTGTTGTTTTGCCTTTCATATTAGGCCAATAAAACAATTTTCTAAGTGTTGTTATCGTTTTTTGGTGACTTGGATGACTAGAATACGACTTCTTATGCAGTTTGTCCAAAACTATTAATTTTAACTCTGTTGAATTTGGTATGTAAAGTCTGTTTTTAAATTATAATAATCCCTTCTTGTCGATACTCAGATCTGGTTTATCTGAGTCTGTGATACTACTTTGTAATTCTGCCATCATCTTAGTGTAATTTCCATCGCTAATACTGGTCGTCCTTAACTTTTGTTCCAGATCACTTTCTTCCCTACTGATATTTACCTCAAATAACCCATGGAATCTTCTACTTAAAGCGTCTACTTTTTTATTTTCTTTGCCCTTGATATGTTTGACTTCAAAGTCGAATTCACTCAAGAAGGCTAACCATCTGGCTTGCCGTGAATTGAGCTCTGGTTGACTAAACATATATTTCACACCACTATTATCTGTCAATAGTATAAATTTCCTTCCCATTATGTAGTGTCACCACATTTTTAATGTGTGTATTACCGCTACAAATTCTAAGTCGTGAGTGACATAATTTCGCTCATGTTCCTTTAATTTCCGAGACTCATAACAAATAACGTGTCCTTCCTGAGTTAGGACACCACCTAGTCCCTCTTTACTTGCATCAACACATACTGTAGAGTCTTTATCTGGTTCTGCTACCTTCAAAATGGGCACCCATGTCAATAATTCTTTCAGCTTGTTAAAACTGTCCTGACACTTTTGCAACTAGTTAAACTTAGTCCCTTTCTTTTGTAATGATGTGATAGGGTAGGATATCTTGGAAAATCCTTCTATAAACCTACGGTAATATCCAATAAGTCCCATGAATGACCGGATATCTACTACATCCTTAGGTACTGGCCATTCCATACTGGATTTTGTCTTCTTCGGGTCTACAACAATGCCTTCTGCTGAAATTACATGTCCTAGAAATTGTATTTCTTTTTGATAAAAGTCACACTTGTCAAATTTGGCGTACAGTTTGTGTTTTCTCAACATTTTCAACACTATCCTTAAGTGTTCATCATGTTCTTCCTTTGTTTTTGAATAGAACAGAATATCGTCGATAAATACTACCACAAACTTGTCTATGTATTGACTGAAAATACCGTTCATCATGCACATAAACGTGGCCAGCGCATTAGTGAGTCCAAAAGGTATGACTATGAATTTGTAGTGTCCATATCTTGTCCAAAAATATGTTTTTTTTATGTCCTCGTCTTTTATCCTAATTTGATGATAACCAGATCGTAAATCCAACTTTGAAAAGATCTTGGTCCCACCCACTTGATCGAACAGATCATTTATCCTTAGTAAGGGGTATTTGTTCTTAATAGTCATTTTTTCAGCTTTCTATAATCGATACATAGTTTTAGAGTACCATCTTTCTTTTTCACAAAGAGGACTGGTGCTCCCCATGCCAAAACAGTTGGTCTGATGTACTCTTTGTCAAACAATTCCTGTAATTGTATTTTTAATTCTATCAGTTTTGGTAGACTCATTCGGTAGGGTTCTTTTGAGATAGGGGTTGATCCGGGTAGTAAGTCTATGGAGAAATCCATTTCCCTTCTAGGAGGTAATTCGGGTATCTCATCCATAAACATGTCTCTGAATTCACGTAGGACAACAAAGTCTTGTAACTTGGGCTTATCTTATTTTTCTAATAGATTTGTCACTTGGATGGCGTAAACTTGACATCCCTTTCTAATAAATTTCTTGAGTTGCATTGCTGAAACTTGTCTGACTGATACAGGTTTTGGTATGCCTTGGGCTATTCTAATAGTGCCAAAATTATCTTTATAGCTAAGTATCTTTGTATAACAGTCTAGTACTACTTTGTGTTGTTCCAACCAATCCATCCTGATAATCATATCATAAGATCCTAGTGGTAGGATGTTCAGATTGGTCCTTATCTTTTGACCATCTAAGCTGAACTCAAGATCAAAAATAAAGTCAAGTACTTTCCTTTTAGTGCTTGTTCCTAGTTGTACAAGCCATGATTTTGCGTGCTTCAGTTTCTTAAGTTTATTCGACTCTACTACATCAGGAGTAATATAACTTAAGGTAGCTCCAGGGTCAATTAAAACAAAAATTCGAGTGTCATTGATTTTACCTTCGATTTCTACCACCAAGGACTGGTGGTTATCTTGTCAACCATCTATGGCTGCATTTATCTGATGCAAAATTTTGTCCATGTCTCCCACTATCGAGGCTTCCTGCAAATTGTGAATAGTAGTTCTGTTTGCTACAATTAAACATGGACAGTTCCTCCTTAGATGAGTATCTCCACACTCCCAACACTTTAATGGCTCCTGGGAGTTTTCCCCAAACTTCTTCATTCCCAGGTTTACCGGTTTACCGCTACCTTGTGTATTCGGATGATTGGAGTGAAAATCCTTCCTTGGGAAACTTTTTGCTGCATTATGATAAGGAGTTGGTTGGTATCCCTTCTTTCGCTTGTTCATTCGATCTTTCTTCTTATCTTTCCAGGTCTTGGGAAACTCTACCCGCTATTTATACTGGTCATAGAACATCCGTGCTTTCCTGAATACCTCACTCAAGGATTTGGGGCTGTCAAACTCAATTTTGTCCCAGTAGACCCGTGGTAAACAGCTTAAGAATCGCTAGATTTTTACCTTATCCTCCTGGATGTACAGTACGAACCTTAGTAGTTCAAGAAATTTATTTATAAGGTCCTCCATCGTCATCTGTCCGAGTCGTAACTCGTAAAATGCTTTCTTCTTCCTTTCATCGTAGCTTTTAGAAAGGAATTGTTTCTTGAAATACTTCTTAAAGTCAGATCATTCCAACTGTTTCTCCTTTAGGCCCTTGTCCAATTTCAGGTCCTGGCACCAAATGATGGCCTTCCCCTTCAGATTGTAGATGGCCATTCTTACCTTCATGTTGTTGGAATAGTTGTAGATCTGGAAGTATTTTTTGAAGTATAAAATATTTGGTCCATAATTTATTACTCTAGACTAAAATTATTCATTTACAAATAATAGAAATTGAACTTACATACTTTACTTAAGGCATCGATTCAAGAATCTTGAGTTCAAGTCAAAATTATCATTTTCTCTTCAATACCATTGTTTTAAAGATATAGTTATGAGTACAAGCCAAAAATTGTGGGATCAATGACAATGTCTATTCCTTAATTAGGAAAAAAAAATTATACAAGCTAGAATGACCGATTCAGTAGTTGTGGAGAGATAAGATGGTCAATTTAGCAATAGTTGGAGATTATACTCTTAATTGACAGTTGTTGTAACATGGCAAGGTAGAATTTAATCAAAATGTGTGTAGGTCTTATTAGAGTATGTTATCACTTGATCTAATGTAACAATCCAACACAAATTAACCATTACATATGGCATGGATTGATCCAAAAATATGCCCATGGTGAAAAATTCGGTTGGATGGCATGAGATGGGACTAAAAAACCAATCAGAATTTTGAGATGGACATACTTAGGTGAAAAAATACAGATTCCTCAAATAACGAAGACACAGAAAATTGGTTGAACATATGAAGAAACGTGTCACAAGGACCCTATATATGCCAAGCTACTTTATCCATTGGATGGAGCACAACATCACACCATATGAATTTTTTTTGGATCAATATGTAGATTTTAGGTGTGAGAAATATCTACATACACAATAATAGCTATAGTTTTTATAGAAAATATAAGAATTATATTAAATTATCTCATCAATATGAATATTCCAATACTGAAACACCTATAGGCCTTCACATGAAAAATTATATGTAACTCTTTTGTAATGAACCCAACGTCGTTATGACTACATGCGACGCAAAGCAAGTGCATTTTTTTTTTAAGCAGGAATGCAATCAATGACAACTATTAATCAACACAACTTGATGACGAACACAATGCATGTCAATCAGGAAATAGACAACAACAACTCGACATACTAGCACATCATGCAACTGGATGAAACATGCGATAATCAATAGACAGATAAAAATGACTACCCGCTCAACACAAGCAAGACAACGCCTACAAGCTAAAGGAAAACATCAATACCCTGACACATCGACTTTGGCGACCAATAACTAGAAACCTCTACGGTGTGCAAAACCAATAGCAATAAGATGTTACAGAACCCCGTACCAACATCAATTCCAATGAAAAAATTCCCACATCAGGAAGCACAAGAATCCAACCCAGTTATCATTTTCATCTATCCATTAGGGTGTGCATTGATTCCCTTATCAAGAATCATGTCTTTACTAGGACATAGGCATGACAATAACCCTGGCGCAACATAACATATCTAGACCAATAACCCAAGAAAAATCCAACGGGCTAGGAGACCGAATTAACTGACAAAAATACATGAAGACTATACCCAAGCATTGAAGCAAAAAGTCGACAAGATGCAAGGTGACATCAGTCAAATTAAATTGTGTAAACTAATCTAAGGATTTCTTGTTTCCTACAAGGAAACATGTGTGGTGAAACAACTAGGACCAACCACCATTTACAATTCGACTTAAGGTACAAGGTGCATAGTAACCAATAAATTATTAAACTATTAATTGTTTTATCTCATAAAAGTATTAATCCCTCAACCATTAATCTTGTTCAAGATATTAAACTATTACGCCAATAAAACATTATGTCTAACAAATCCCATTAACTCGACATTTATTTCTCTCTCTAACAAATGATAATCCTATTATTTTAATAAAAATCAAATAATATTAAAACTTTTATATCATTTAATATTAATAAACATTATTGTTTTCTTTTTATAACAATTCTGCTTTTATTTTCTTCAAAGTTCATTTCACTTTAAAGGATATGTTAGTTAATGATTAATTGTATGTTAAATATTTGATTAAAAGTTTGATTATAAAGAAAAGTTTATGTGAATTTGTTCGTCTTTGATGAAGCAATATTATTTCATATAAACTAAACATTGCAACACTGAAATTAGAAACCAAACATGCTGGTTGTAGAAGGGTTACCTTTTCCAGTGGACATGTTACTTAATCCTGGTAATATACCTATCTTTTCTAGAACACAACTTGACTAGAAGGAGGCACTAAGATTTCAATGGACATCTCATGTAAAAACAAAAACCATTGACATGCAACATCATAATGATAATAATGATATCAAACTTCTTATTAAAATTCGATTTAAGAGACCATTGGCTTTGGTTTGATTGTCTCTCAAATTTAACAAAAATCTATAGAAAGGTTTGATACTGGGAAAATTGTAATCCAACATTTATGTTTAACTGTGAGTTTTGGATTGATATTTGTTTAATTTTAAAAATTGTTGCCTACCTATTATATGCTATCTACCTATTAATATATGATAATGTTGTCTACCAATTATGATATTGTTGTCTACTAAATGAATGATATCACTTTCCATTCAATACATTATATCTTTGTCTATTTAAAAGGAATGTTGACTATGATATCGTTTTCCATTGCCGAGAAAAATCATTCACAAATAAAATCCTTGTCAACAAATAAATTAGCTACCTACTAGTAAATGATATTGTATCTATTTGAAAATCATTGCGAAGCCATCCAATTTGTTGTTAAATAAATGGGTAAGTAGTTGTCTAATCCTAGGCGAAATCACTATCAAATATACATATAAAAAAATTGTCCATATGTTAAATTCATAGTCCCACAATATATGTAAAATTGTTGTTAATATATTTTAAATTCGTGGCCACACGACACATATAAACCATTGTCAATATATATTAATTTTATAGTCCCACAATATCTATAAAATATCTGTTAATATATATGAAATTCGCAGTCACACGATATACAAAAAAAATATTTGTCAATAAATGTACGTTGTCTTAAATATACGCAATCATGAAAACGATGTCCACAATATATATCTAACCAATAGAATCGTTGCCTAGCAATGGCATCACTGCCCAACATTAATTCGATGGGTAATTATATTTAAAAGGGAAATTTGAAAATTTACACAATTAAATCTCTGCCCAACAAAGTTGATGTATAAATATATTTAAAAGCAAATTTAAAACTCAAAAATTAGTTCTCTGGAGAGAAAAATCGCTATGTAAATTACATTTAAAAGTGAAATTTAAAACTCTAAAATAATTGGATCTCTTCCCAACGAAATCGTTAATCAAATCAATGTTGTTCAATCCATAACTAAATCACAATGAAAATCTATAACTAATCCATAGAAATCCATACCAGAATGCTTTGTAAAAAAAATGGGTGAAGGGGTTGTGTAAAAATCTAAGAAAAACATGATGTGAACATTGTCTATAAAAAGAAAATCGCAAAGTCAAATTTTGGGCTAGACGCAGAGATTTGCATAGAAGAAACGCAGAGATCATAGGTTAATCATTCAAATATGAATCAATCAAACACAAATACTCATTCACAAGAAGGCGTAAAGACTAATTATTCAGCAATGAATCAATCAACACAAGGATACTCATTCACAAGAAGGCGCAAGGATCAGGGATTAATCATAAGAGAAAAATGCAGATATAAGTAAGGGTTTGATAACTGGGAGAAATTTATCCTTCACTTATTATCCATGCACATGAATGAAGGGCATTTAAATCTATAAGTATTTAAACATCGGAGTGATGACCATTGATTCGTTTCCTGGTTGACTGCTCAGACACAAACTAACAACTTAAGGGAAAAGGGACAAAATATAAAAACACAATCTACATCCATATTTTCTCCATGGACAATAAAATAATGAAATAAAAGTGCAATCAAGGAATAAATAAAACACATGCAAGAGATACAAGAACGCAGGCAAGGTTTGAGTCTGGAGCTCATTTTGGCCATGTGAAAAGAGACAACAACTCATAAATAAAGGATAAAGTCGATAACAAGGGTTCTTATTGAATAAATCAAGCAACAAGGAGATTACAATTATAGTAGAAATGCATGTGCAAGAAGGCTCATGGCCATGAAATCTCCAACTGAGTACAAAAAGCCATGTATAAATTAAATTCATTGCAAGTAACAACTTTAATAGGCATACCTTAGCCAATTGTGAATGCTCTAAAGTCATTGTCCCATGCACCCTTTGCCCAACTCCCACTTGCCAAATGATGTGACCTCACCAGTACCTCCCAACCAATGGTAGGGGTGATATTCTTCTCCATAAGCCCCCCAAGCCGCAAAGGGGCCACTCAAACCATACCAAATAATGCTAGAACCTTGATTGCCTCGCAAGGTCAAGCTACCACTCATTACTCGAGCTGGATATCTCAACTCCCACAATGTGACATCCCAAAAAAATAAAATATTTTTGAAATTTAAATTTGTTGGAAAATTATTTCGTTTTTAGTAAATTCGAATTTGGAAAATTTTTACCATTTATGGCAATTCTGAATTCCAAATTTGATAATTGTAATTAATTATTATGACTATTGGACAGAGACCTGATTTGACCCAACTAACTATTTGACTATGACACTTGTCTGAAAACATAATATTTTACATTGATTACAGGAGGACAAATGGAACAACCATGTTAACTTCAGCTGACCATGACTCCATGAGAGGGGAACATGTTGGAACTACCTCTGGGATGATTATTACAAGTGGAAAATAAGAGATTTGGCCATTGGTAGCCAATGAAAATCAGGGATTTAGAAAGCTGTGAAAATTCCCAAGGGAGGGAAAAAGACCTAGGCAAAAAGAGATAATGGATAAATAACATATGTGAGGAGGCAGGATGCTACCAAGTATGCTAGGAAAGGAGACCATTGATTTTTTTTTCCTTTCTATTATGAACACTACTGAGTGAGTGTGAGGCAAGAGGAATCTACTGAAATTGAAGGACATTGTTGAAGAGGAGATTTCAAGTTCGCCCTCATGGATTCATGGTCAGGCTAGGGGGTGAATCGGGCAAGTAGATTGGCTTCCATGTTCTACGGTTGGAAGGAACATGGTTGTTCCCTTTGGCTCCCCACAAATCAATTAAGATATGCTACTCTACCTTTCTCTGGTTAAATGTTATGTTCTGCAATTTGTTTACTTCTATGAATGAACTTCTGGTCGAATGCTGCAGTGAAAAAGATCTACCAAATACTTCCTAATCATTAGCTAGAAATGGAATTGTTTTATTGGGACATGGTACTAGGTAAATACTAAGTTCATTGAATGTATTAACTAGTAAGACGAGTTCTGTAGAGGTTACTACTCTCATAATAGTATAAACTACAGACTACATATCGCTTTTAATTAATTCTGTTGAGCAAAAATTAAATTGTTTGCATGATGTGATTGAAGTCAAGCGTACCAATATCTATGACGAATTATATTTCCTGTAGGTAATTATAGAATACAATGAGTCTCCACTAATGAACATGCAAGTTCAGATTCAAAGTAAATACACCCTGTATCACTGATATTATTTTTGATATGCATATAGAACCTGTACAGGTATATTACGAACAGATATACATTATATAATGTGAGTTCTGTATAAGCGGTACAATGAAGATGAAGTGAGCTGACTACAACAGAGTCAGGGAACAATATATATATATATAAACAGGCACGTATGAAAAATAATTTTGCAAATTTCAAAGACACCATTACAGAAAAATTGGAGTATATATATATATATATATATATATATATATATATATATATATATATATATATATATATATATATATATATATATATCAGTAAGGTATTAGTAGTAAATTAGTAATGATTATGTTGATTAAATATTTCACCTACAGTATAACATCAAGCTTCTGTTATAGGAATAATGTAATGGCTCTAAATTAATTATAACAACTATTAAATTAGAACACCACAGTAAAATTTAATAATTACTACATCTAGCACATTTAAAATCTAATTTTTCATAGTAATAAAATTTAATAACAATTTACTTCAAAATAATTCGTAACTCTAACCTGAACCTGATGCTGCCGCTTTCTTCCTTAGCTTGCTTTTTTAGGACACCACCCCAAAACCAACCTCCCTACCAGCTAGTAGCGCCTAGCCCTAGGATATCAACGGATATCCTAGCCCTCCGAGCCCAAAACCTCCAGCAACCCCCTGGTGCACTGTAAATTCCACTCTGTCAATGCTCAAGCTCTCCCAAAATCCTTTCTCCCCTCTCGTAGAATGAATCCCCTCTCAACTCCATTTCCCCCTTATTCCTCCTTCACCGCCTTCCCTGCATTAACTCCCCCACCTAATACCTTGTCCCATTCTTAAAGACCTTATCCCATTATTAAATGCCTTATCATGCCTTATCATGCCTTATCCCATTATTAAATGCCTTATCCCATTTACGAGAACGTAACTTAAATTAGTATTATATTTTTATTATTAACCATTAATTTAATACTTAATTAATTAATGAATTAATTAATAATTAAATCAATCATTAACCCTCATGAACACTATTTAATAATATCCTATTAGAAATGTTATTTTAAGATATAAATACAGTTTAGATAATCTTTTAGGATTATTATTAAATTAATTATGCTTAATAATCAAGGGTCGTTACAAATAATGTTATTTATTTTGATGATTAGACTTATAAAATGCTTGAGTAATATATATAGTAGGATTACAATGTAAATAGCAAATTGCATAGCAAAGCCACTGTGTATAATGTTAATCATGGCAAGACAGGGTGGTTATCTGGTATGAAGGAACAAAGTAATCACATAGAAAACAAATATGAATTCTAGAAGTCTTCGATCAATTATAATTCAAATGCAGACAAATGTATATTTTCTTTATTATGTCCAACCGGTACAGCAAAACCCCAAATCGGGATGGAATCCTACAAGTATAAGATTTCCACGAAATATTCATGTAACTGGTTCACAAGTCAAATTATGAATGGATGGAATGAGGCTCAGGTTAAATTCCTACCAACGCTAATTTTATATCAGAAATAAGTGTACGTGCATATAGTTAGGAAATACTCTTAAGGTTGAATGAAACCTGGAAGTCATGAATACAATAGCATAATTCCAGTGGAAAACAAACCCTTAGGCACACTTATTACTGTACTAGGTTTATTACTATACTACCATGCATAGCAAATCATATTGGGAACGACTGTGTAACCAGTAATAAAAAGAATTCTGGAAAATTACTAGAATAACTCAGGAAACGAATTCAAACTCTGTAATACAAACCAGTTTTCAGAAATATAAAGGAAGATGATAAACACAGAAAATGACAGTTCAGAAGTCGTTATTTTCATAAATATCCACAACTGAATAACTCAATATATGATGATTTTATTACTTCAAAAGGAACGATTGTCTAGAGATTACAAAAACCATGACATAACATAGGTGGAAGTTACTACTCAATTTTCGACTTCATATGGAAACAGGAGAAGGATTGGTCGGGGAATAAATCCTTTTGAAAATTATATCACAAATCCAACCAGGTACAAGCTTTGCATTCTTTTGTAAGTACCAAAGTATTAACATAAATTAGGGCATACCCTTAATCAACTAATACAAAATTTGGGATGAAAAGTCTTCAAAGTAATAAGGATGGGACATAGCCTTGACCCTCGGTGCTAGTAAAGTAAAAAAAAAACTTTGGTGGAGGGGTACTGTGCATGGAACCCGAATACCTCTTGAGGGAGTGAAGAGGTTGATTCCCATGCTTCTGCATGATCGAACCCTGCACAAAGTATTTTGAAACATTAAAATATATTCGACAGACATAATATGATCAAGTTAAGGAACAAAATGTATTTATAAAGAGGGGTCGAATATATACTTAACTGTAATGGAGGGCATCATACCCTTTGCCATCGCGCCAAATCGTGTGCCTCGCAGACCGAAAAGGGAAGAGGAGCTTGAGACTCCCTGATGGGTACCCTCGCAAAAAAAAGGGGCCCATCATTAGTGGTGAATACCAGTAATTTAATCCGAAGAAAACATTTCAGGGAATAATATGCGTATGATGATCATAAAGTAATACATAAATCACATGGAAAATATAAAATCAATGTAAATTCTAAATATAAATAGAAAGGGTTGGACGCATGTTGGGGTCCTATAATTATAGGTAACTCGATTCTTCGACTGTTGATTTGGCATTTCCCTCGTGATGAAGACTTCTTGCTCGGTTAACCCCTTTTGTCCCCTCTATCCATTTCATCTGATCCTCCAGAGCCTGCTACATCCTTCATCTTCTGTTGCACCCTCACTCCCTTGTATTTTCAACCCATTGAGTATGCCTAGCCCGCCACTCATCCGAATAAACAAACTTAGGTTAAAAGAAAAATCAATCGGTTTAGTATAGTTAGACTAGATTAGTCTTATGAATAATTAATTAATGAATAATTATTAAATTAGTTTGTTAATAGTTAGGTTAGTTTATTAATATAAACATTCAATAAAAATCAAACATTAATAAAAAAAATACAAAACATTTAAATAAACCAAACTTAAATTAATTAAAAAAAAACAAATTATTAAACAAATAAAAACTAAACTAAAGCACACATAATAAATAAAACAAAAAAGTTAAAACATAATAAAACATTAAAACGAAATAAAAATAAAAATAAAACAAAAAGGAAAAGGAAAAACACGTAAAAAGAAACAAATAATAACAAATTAAATAAAAACAAAACAAAAAATAAAATGTCAAATCATTTTCCCCCCACCCGCAACTTAACCTTCACACATCCCAAAACATTAATCCATGGACCTAAAAAATTCTGGACCCCCCCCGTGCTTTTCGAACTTTAATGGAGGGTGGGGGTCCAGAATAGTGGTATTGGGAGGGACATTTGTCACCTCCAGGTGATTTCAGACCCCCCCTTCCCAATACCACTTACCGCCTCATGGGGGGTCCGAAATACCACTTACCTCTCCAAAAACACCCTCCCCCAATTTCAAAAAACCGTTGTTTTTCCAGTTTTGACCAGTCTTCTTCTGAAGCGGATTCTGGGCAAATGAAGATGAAATTTAAGAAACCGAAAGAATTTTTTGTTCATATCGGGCTGAAGAACAAAAACCTCTCCAAGTGTTTTCAAAAGTGTCACCATTTTGGAGAATCGAGGCTGCCTTTCAGCGTCATGTTTCGGATTTCTCGGTTTTCCTGTTACATTCCCAATTTTGCGGGAGCTGTTTCGGCGAGGTGGAATCGAAATTTGAGAAACTGAAGAAGAATTTTACTCCAGACAAGCTAATATACAATAAACTCCTTCAGTTTTTTCACAGGTGTCACCGATTGGGAGAACTCAATGACTGAGTGTACCCCTATTTTCAGGAAATTTGGCCAAATTTGCACTTCTAGATTTTTGGGGATTTTATGCTATTCTTGGCCGAGGCGGTTAAATCCGACTTACACAACTTGTTGGGGGATCTCTCCTATTTATTGAGATTATTTTAATGTAAAAGGGGGTTGATCATTGCACCCAAAAAGGCTGTTCTCTGTAATTTTTTAGATCCACCAGTAATACAAAGGAATTGGTGCATAGGATTCTTGCGTCTGGACATTGGTGATGTTTTTCTTGCTATGCTAATGTTTTATTACTCTATTATCACCTTGTTTTCTAATTTCAAATGTTAAAAGGAAGTTAAAGAACATAATTTACCTTAGGTACTCTGTATCTAGCCTTTTATCAGTCTACATGTTATTCTTTTGATTTCGAGTTAAAGAAATTCTTGAATGCTTCTTTACTTAAATGGACCTCTCACCTATTCTATCTTTTCATCACATTTTATCTTAATCGATCTAGTATCTTTGCTATCTAACCCTATGAAGAATCCCTTTAAAATTTGTTTATCTGACCTTAAGTTTTGACACAGACCCCATAGCCCAATGGGATTCTAAAGCAATCATTCAGCCAAACACCTCAAATAAAAAACAAACCCTATTCTGCATAACTAGCCTAATATCCTATTTCAAACAAATCTAAATTTGACAGAGAGATCCCTCTCTAAGTATTGGAGGGATAGATCCCTGACTTGAAGTGGTTTTTATGTTTCCTCTATGACTTCCTTCACAACCTTGGGCAAATTATAGAGTGCTAATAGAATGGCGACTCCACTAGGGAACTTTCTCCAGTAGTACACTTCAAAGTTCTAGATCTGATCACTGATGGTGGAAAGTGACCAAACATAATAAGGTGGAGATCATTCACCTGGTGACTCCAAATTAGCTCCAGACAGTGCCAACTCAAAAACTCCACTAGAGGAAGAACCTAAAGCATGGCCAAGAAGCTTAGAAAGACCAGGTACTCAAGCTCAAATTGCATTCAAGACATCTTTGGTTTTATATGTAATTATGTTCTATCTTATTCTAAGCCTGATCAAAAGTATATTGCTAAAGTTTGTATTGATCATTTGAAAATTAATGAGCCTCAAGAGATCAGATCCCCAATTGTAGATTATGTACATACTCATACACATGTGCACATCCCAAATGCACCTGTAGAAGTCCTAGTTAGACATAAGCCTCCTACTTTATCTCCTACTCTTGCTAAAGCTCTAGATGGTTGTAAGCCTCTTGCTTCACCTCCTGTACCTGCCAAAATCCCAGATAGATACAAGCCCCTAGATTTGCCTCCTGTCCTCCATGACTTCCTTGCAAATTACACCAATAATCTGCCCAGGTTTGATGGAGAAAATGCCAATATTACTACTGAAAATAATATCCAAAGTGTTGAGGATTTTCTTGACCTCTTTGAGGTAGAAGACGATGATGTCTACATCAGAATGTTTTCCCTATCATTGGGAGGTAAAGTCAAGAACTAGTTTAAAAATCTCCCAGCTGCAATTATTAACAATTTCCATCAGTTTGTGCAAGTTTTCCTAGATTGATGAGTGATCATGAGAAATGTCTTTCTCATCGTGGAAAAGTATGACCATTTGAAAAGATAGCCATTGGAAACAGTACAATAGTTTTCAACAAGGTTCGATAAGGTATATCATGCAATGCTTGTTGATATAAGGCCACCCCCAGGATGCATTTCCCAGATGCTTTTGATCCTAAGATGGCATTCCAATTAAGAGAAAGGAACACTGCAACTCTCAAAGAAATGCAGAACATTGCAGTTGATGTGGAGGCCAACTTGTTGATCAAAAGGTCAAAGGTAAAGAACAAAGAAAAGGAGCAGCTGAAATCTCTAGAAGCTAATCTGGACATTCTGGCCGACACCATGGAAGAAATGTTGCATGGGATAAGCATAAGAGAAAAAATCAAAGTTCAAAGACATCATGTTCCATTAATTTCAGAGAAAGAAAAGGTCAGAGTTCCCAAACATTTTGTAGTTCACCCTTGGTACCATGGTTTGGATAATGATTCTTTCATGTATTCAATGCATAACATAGTCAAAGATGAAGTTCCAACTCATCTTGTTGAAGAGCCATCATCTTATATGATGTGCATGTTTGATGACTTTTCTTACTAGGATAATATACCCAAGTGTGATCAGTATGATGATGATCATGAGGCTGAAATAGAGGTGTATTGTTCAAAGCAATCAACCACATATGATTGGGAGGAAGAAGATCATTTGCAATCCAGCAAGACAATCAATCTGTACATGGAAATTATGACAGCAATGATCAAATTGCAGAAAATCTCAGAGTAAGTGGAAACACTTTGCCCTGATGTTTCTCATCTTTTCAATTTCTGAAAAGAAACTCTAGGCCAGTTGTAAATAGTGAAGATAGAAAATTCTCTGATCAATTAGTTGAATATGTTATTGGTGATATGGAAGATGATCCAGAAGTGCATCCCTTGAGCCTTTTTGAAGGTCAAACCTCAGATGAAATCATGAAACCTGAAACAAGTGATGATATGACCCATCTTGATTCATTGCCCCTGTGCTTTAATTCATTTCAAATTTTGAGGGGGAATCTTGGTCAGATTCTAGTTGAAAGTCACATTGTAAGCCATGAAGTACCGGTAGATCCAATGGCACCATTATCTAAATCATTTTATGACCCTATAGCTGATGTGTTGGATGACTTGTGTTGTCAAAGGCATTTTCCATCATCCAACTATAGGCTGAAAAGATGTTATGATATTGACATGATCAGACAGTCAACTACAGGGGTGTGTTCAACAGAAGCATCATTTCAAAACCCATCAGAAAAGTTGCAGTCGTGTCTGGAAGTGCATGAGGATGCAAATAACATAACTACAACATCAAATCATGAAGTTGAGTTGGTTAAATTTGAATATCTAGTAATAGGTCAAGTTTATCTTGATCCAGTAGCTATTTATATGAAGAAATTGTTCATCACAGAGCCACAATGCATCCCCAATATTTATGTTATGTGTCGTGTTTATCAAGCCCCTTGTAATGAAGATCAAGATGGAAAGCATTCCATGATGCCTACTCAAGTCCTATTTCTAATATTTTTGGAAAACATTGAAAGAGCAGAGTTGTTAGAGCAATTGCTTGACTAGATGCATTGGCATTATTGTATCATTTAGAATGACAAAATTATCAGTAGCATAGGGTAGGTAGGAGAATGTGAATAAGCTCAACATTCCAAGCATCTCTTTTTCAGCAGCGTTCATTTTGATTTGGTTTTAGTTGCAAGATCAAAACAAGTACAGGTTGCAAAAAAAGATTTTGGGATCAGCCCAAAGAATGAAGCATCGGTCTGCATGTTCACAATTCAATGGTTCTTAACACCTCCTGAAAGAGCTGCCATCCCTAGGTGTAGCCTATGTTGGGTTCCTATAATTATAGGTAACTCAATTCTTCGACTGTTGATTTGGCATTGCCCCCGTGATGAAGACTTCTTGCTCGGTTAACCCCTTTTTTCCCCTCCATCCATTTTGCCCGATCCTCTAGAGCCTGTTGCATCCTTAATCCTCCAATGAGCCCTCACTCCCTTTTCTTTTCGAACCATTGAGTACACCTCGCCCGCCACTCATCCAAATAAACAAACTTAGGTTAAAAGAAAAATCAATTGGTTTAGTATAGTTAGACTAGATTAGTCTTATGAATACTTAATTGTTAATTAATTAACGATTAATTATTAAATTAGTTTGTTAATAGTTAGGTTAGTTTATTAATATAAACATTCAATAAAAATCAAACATTAATAAACAAAATACAAAACATTTAAATAACCCAAACTTAAATTAATTAAAAATAAATAAAATTAATAAACAAATAAAAACTAAACTAAACCACACATAATAAATAAAACAAAAGCTAAATACAAAAATTAAAAAAATATATAAAATAAACATATAAAAATAAAACAATAATAAAAAACATTAATTGAAAAAACAAATTAAAACAAGTAATAAATAAAACAAAAAATTTAAAACGTAATAAAACATTAAAACGAAATAAAAATAAAAATAAAACAAAAAGGAAAAGGAAAAACACGTAAAAAGAAACAAATAATAAAAAATAAATAAAAACAAAACAAAAAATAAAATGTCAAATAATTTCCCCCCCACCCGCAACTTAACCTTCACACATCTCAAAACATTAATCCACGGACCTAAAAAGTTCTGGACTGCCCCTCTGCTTTTCGAGCTTTAACAAAGGGGGCGGGGGGTCTGGAATAGTGGTATTGGGAGGGACACTTGTCACCTCCAGGTGATTTTGGACCCCCCATTCCCAATACTACTTACCACCTTAGGGGGGGTCTGGAATACCACTTACCTCTCTAAAACCGCCCTCCCCCAATTTCACAAAACCATTGTTTTTCTAGTTTTGACCAGTCTTCTTTTGAAGCGGATTCTAGGCAAACGAAGATGAAATTTAAAATAAATGATTTTTTTTTTGTTCATAATGGGATGAAGAACAAAAATGTCTCCCAATTTTTTGAAAAGTGTCACCAGTTCGGAGAATCGAGGATGTCTTTCAGCCTCATTTTTCAGATTTTTGGTTTTTCCTGTTACAGTCCCGATTTTGTGGGAGCTATTTTGGCGAGGTGGAATCGAAATTTGAGAAAATGAAGGAGGTTTTTTCTCCAGACAAGTTAATATACAATAAACTCCTTCAGTGTTTTCACAGGTGTCATTGATTGGGAGAAATAAATGACTGATCATACCCCTATTTTCAAGAAATTCAGTCAAATTGCAGTTCCAGATTTTTGGGGATTTTATGCTATTCTTGGTCGAGGTGGTTAAATCCAACTTACACAACTTGTTGGGGGATCTCTCCTATTTATTGAGATGATTTTAATGTGAAAGGGGGTTGATCATTGCACTTAGAAAGGTTGTTCTCTGTAATTTTTTAGATCCACCAGTAATACAAAGGAATTGGTGCACATGATTTTTGTGTCTGGACATTGGTGATGTTTTTCTTACGATGTTAATGTTTTCTTACTCAGTTATCACCTTGTTTTCTAATTCCAACTGTAAAAAGGAAGTTAAAGAACATAATTTACCTCTGGTACTCTGTATCTAGCCTTTTATCAGTCTGCATGTTATTCTTCTGATTTAGAGTTAAAGAAATTCTTGAATGCTTATTTACTTAAATGAACCTCTCACCTGTTCTATCTTTCCATCACATTTTATCTTAATCGATCTAGCATCTTGGTTATCTCGCCCTGTGAAGAATCCCTTTAAAAGATGTTTATCTAACCTTAAGTTTTGACACAGACCCCATAGCCCAATGGGATTCTAAAGCAGTCATTTAGCCAAACACCTCAAATAAAAGACAAACCCTGTTCTGCATAACTAGCCTAATATCATATTTCAAACAAATCTAAATTTGATAGAGAGATCCCTCTCTGAGTCTTGGAGGGATAGATCCCTGACTTGAAGTGGTTTTGATGTTGCCTCTGTGACTGCCTTCACAGCCTTGAGAAAATTACAGAGTGCTAACAACGCCTTCAACCAATAGAGTGTCACCATTAATCGGTCTAAAAACACAGGTGAATTTATTAATTAAATACAAAGATTACAGGATCAACATTGTACCGAAAGGTCTATTATGCACTGAAGCAAGGAAAACCTGGTCATAAATCTCTGTCAACTAGGAGACTAGCCGATGAATGAGGCCAAACCCAGTAACAAGAGTTCAATCCAAAATAGTATGCTCCAGAGACATAATTATAAAAGACACCATGATAAGTTCTTCCACAAGAGGAAAATGGCCCGATCTCGAAAGAAAGGCTAGTATAGAGAAAGGGTAAACTGTGCAAAACCTAAGAATTGCTAGGGTACTATCGACCCCATACTACTACAATAACCCCAAAATAAAATCAAGAACGCTACCAAGTAAATTGACCGGGTAACTGGAGTATGTAGGGATTTGCTTGACGAGACAGAGAGATTTGGATGCAAAAATAAAAGAATAGTAAAAGGCGACTTACCTCGCATAGGGTTTCCCGTCGAGAAATTCTTCCAAGTTCTCTTCTACCTAGAACAAAGTCCAAATCACAAACTCATGACCACGATGCCAGGATGAATGCCAAATGGGGAATGGTCTGAAACCTCTCATTCTTTCTTCATCGAGCCAAGGCCAGAATGAAAATGAAAGCCCTAGAATAACCCTTCGCATGGAGTAATGGGGATGGGTGATAATCATACCTGGGCCATGTGAATATGGTAAGTTGTCGACAATACATTGGGGCACACAAGCCGAGTACTGAATTGAATAGACTTATCCCAGGACATTTTAAATGTTGCAGACAGGACATTAGGGAAAGATAGTATCGACCTCTATCGTTTGATCAGAATATTAATGGTAAGGTACACTAGGTGGCCTACTTAGGGTACAATTTTTGCCTTCCTATTCTGGTTGCACGTTGAACCTAACTGACAATGCATTAACATTTCTGAAGTGGATAGTTGAATTTCGTTAATTATCGAGAAAGTATTTAGTGGAACAAATATAACTATAACCTTTCCAAGTTTAGCCTCTATGCACATTGATTCAATAATGCAAAACAGTGACCAATACATGCCTAAACGTTATCTGGTTAAAGGTATTTTTCTAAGTGATGTTTAACCTCTTCTTTTTAGACTCTATAATGGTATATCAGAATGGGAGTTTTAAGGCCCTTACATCTATGACCATCAGACTAATATTATAGTGGTTCTAAGTAGTTACACCTCCATATCATATAAGTGGGATTTGAACCTAAAACAAAAATGGTGGATAATACTAAGTTTCGATAAAAACAAGATATCCTTAGTTATATACTTGTACTAAGGTATAACTCAATATTGCAATAGGAAGAGGCGATCATACATTAAAAATAGGATACAGAATTAAAAGACAATAGGACTATTGTACAATATGGCTAATGAATGACTGAAAGTTTTTGGGACATAAGAGCACCTCAAAGTACCCAATTAATTTTTTTTTTTTTGTAAATTTTGGGTACATTACACACAAGAGAAAGTTCAGTGAAGATAAAATTTCAGCAGCGTAACATTACGCATAAAGATGAGATCCATACTCCTCCTCCTCCTCCATCCTTTTTATAGAGTTTTCAAGTAATTAGTTTCCCAAATTCTCATTAAATTCTTTTTTTCAGTTAATTAATTTCGAAAAACCTCCCCCGTACACATGTCGCCTGATCCCCTAGCTGCACCAGAAAATCAATTTTATTAATTAATTAGTTATTCCTATTTCCCTCATCCACCTAAGAGCATTCCTAAAAATGCTCCTCAATGTCCCAAAATTCCCTTACACTTCTAAAATTACTCACGCCTTACTTAATTCCTAGTTTAGTTCATAATTAGAAAGTTCCAAAGGGAAGATTCCTCACTAAGTTAGACATTCAACTTTTTCTTTATGTTTCCCCTTTTCTTTAAGTTTCCTATTTCTTTTAAGTTTCCTCCTTTTTCCTTTTTAATTAAAAATCAATTTAGCAACTGTATTTAAAACAACCATTTACCCTTTTTCCTTTTTAATTAAAAAATAATTTAGCAAGTGTTGATAAAACAACCATTTACCCTTTTTCCTTTTTAATTAAAAATTAACTTAGCAAGTGTAGATAGAAAAACCAACCATTACCCCTTTTTAAAAATTTAATCCTCCATTATAATTTTGACTTTAATAAATAAGTTTGAATTTCTTACCCCCCTTCTTGTTGCATGTTTATTCATTATTTTTTTTTTTTTACCAGATGTTTTACTTAGACCTAGGTTTTAATTTCACTAGGTTGGGCGACATTTTTTTTTTTAGGAAAAATTGTTTTTAAACCTTACTTATCACATCATTAATTTTAAGGACGACTAGGTTTATTCACTTACCCATTAAAATCACGACGTGCCCTTCAGGATGCACTACGTGCTCCAAGCGTGCCACTCATCTCTTTCTGTTTTTCTTGTGTGACATTCCCTTCAGGACGCATGACGTGCTCCAAGGGTGCCACTCATCTCTTCACTGGATTTGGTAAACGCCAAACCCATGGAGTCAATAATCTGCCAGATGATCTTGTGGGAGAGAAAGGGCTTCTAAGGAATAAGGCCCCTTCCTTATTGTGTTCCCCTTAGAATCATCATGAGCGACTATCACAGTCTTCCCTCACAACATCGTGGGTCTTCTCAAACTAGGTAATCGTTAACCTACCATTTGAGCCATGACGGGAATGCTAGTAGGCTATGGAAGGGATATTGTTGTTGAGTCGCCAAAGTGTCATCTTTTTACCAACATTTTCACTTCACTTTCACTTCACTTTTAACCATATTTCGCTTTCCCACACCCTTACATAAACCATTTTTATGATTACATGGGTTTTAGACATATTATTTTCCAATGCATCTATTTTAGTGTTTTTGAGTGAATTTATGATTAAATATTGGAAAAATGACATGTTTACACTTATATATGAAAGTGGGATGAGTTTCATGAT
>ML792669.1:179189-210540 GCA_009831015.1 Picea engelmannii
ATATATAAGTGTAAACATGTCATTTTTCCAATATTTAATCATAAATTCACTCAAAAACACTAAAATAGATGCATTGGAAAATAATATGTCTAAAACCCATGTAATCATGAAAATGGTTTATGTAAGGGTGTGGGAAAGCGAAAAATGGTTAAAAGTGAAGTGAAAGTGAAGTGAAAATGTTGGTAAAAAGATTACACTTTGGCGACTCAACAATTGTCACACCTCTCCCTCAATGTAGATGGTTTTCCTACATGACCCCTCTACTCCAAATGTGAGTTTGGTCAGCAAGCTATCATCAGCCTGCATCCATCAACAAATCATGTCAGCAATAATAATCAATCATCATAAAATCTAATCATATGTACATATGCCACATCAACAACATTCAAACAAAACAATCCACTCCACAAATCGATCTAGAGTCCAAGGGGTTTCAACTATGCCTCTTCATCCTCAATGTCCAATGTCCTACACACTCAGGGGAACCCAGTCAATAGAACCTATCTATGCAAATACAACAAAAAAACATATCATCATATCTACAATATCTCATAATCATAATCGAAAGACCAATAGTATAATATTCTGGATCACTTGCAAGCAAGTGTCCTCAAAAAATAAGTTCACTTAGTGCCCACAAGAGCGAGATGTCACATACACCCCCTCTTGGTTTAAAATTCATCCTGAAGTTTCAAAGTATATAGGTGCCAAAATAAAGTGTATCACAGTATCATAATTCTATCTATCAAACAAAAATGGAAATTGTTGACACATATCATATGTGTCCTCCCAGGTTCCCGAGTACAGACTATAGTTGTCCCATTGGACCTTGACCTGATCTATTGTTTGACATCGTAGATGTTGAATGTGATGGTCCAGTATATGGATGGGCTCTACCGTGAGAACACCCTTGTCTGATACCTATAAGGAATTCATGTGAATAACATGTGTAGGATCACTAACATAATGTCTCAAAAAAGAGATGTGAAATACATCATGAATACTCATCAAGGAAGAGGAAAGGCTATTCCATAGGCCATGGGATCTCTCTTTTCCATAGTCTCATAGGATCCCACGACCCTAGGAGAGATTTTATCACCCTTTCCAAACTTGATCGAAATCTTATGCGGTTTCACCCACAAGAAGACTCGATCGCCGACTTCGTAACTACAGTAGACACAATGCGCATTTTCATAACTCGTATGTCAATCCTCCGCTTCCTTGATCCGTTGTCTTATGGTTTTCATTTGATATTCCATTTATTCGATTTCTTCTGGTCCCATTAGGACCCTATCCTCAAGATGATACTAACTCAAAAGCGTTTGACATGGTCGCTCGTAAAGAAACTCAAAAGGCGCCATCTTAATGGTGCTTTGATAACTGTTGTTATATGAAAATATACCAGTCGCAATAAGTCTTCCCAACGCTTCTGTTGGTCCATAACATACATATGTAACATATCCTTCAAGATTTGGTTTGTTCGTTCAATCTTCCCTTCTATCTCCAGGTGATATGCAGTACTAAAGTTAAGTTGGGTTCCCAAGGCCTCCTAGAAACTAGTCCAAAATTGTCTTGTAAACACCGATCCTCTATCGGATATAATCCTCTTTGGCACACTATGCAACCTTACAATATTAGTGATGAAAACTCTAGCTATGTCAGGTGCTTGATACGTCGTACACACATGAATAAAATGATCACTCTTCGTTAGAGTGTCGACTACCAAAAAAATTGAGTCATGTCTCCTTGTCGTCAGTGGCAATCCAACAATGAAATCCATCGAAATGACCTCCTATTTTGATTCTGGAATTTCATGTCATTGTATTAATCTTGCCGGATGTCTATGTTCAACCTTCACCTGCTGACATTCTAGAAATTTGGCCATGTATTTAACTATGTATGCCTTCATTTCTTTCCAGAACAATAAGGGTTTAAGGTCTTCTTTTATCTTCATGACTCCGGGACGAGCCATGTACACTACTTTGTGAGCTTTGCTTAGGATAAAACTACTGAACTTGTCTTTGGGTGGTACGTAAATTTGAATTTTAAATCTCAATAATCCATTGTTGAACATTATAAATCCTTCAAATTTTGGTACCATCATTGTGTTTTGTCCAATAAAATCCTTGACCTCCTTGTACGATTCATCGTTGCACTGTAAAGTTAGAATCTTTCCACCTAGATTCGTCTGAAGAAGAATCACTGAAAATATGCATGGTCTTCAACTCAATGCATCCACCACTCTATTCATTGTTCCCTTTATGCAAGTAATCTCAAAATTGTACTCGCTAAGAAATTTCGACCAACACCGTTGTCGCACGTTGAATTCACTTTGCGTAAAGATGTGTTGTAGTCCACAATTTTCCATTTTTAGTTCGAATTTTCATCCAATAAGGTAGTGTATCAAAACCATCAAGGTATAAACAATGGATAACAATTCCAAATCATGCATTGCATAGTTCTCCTCATGCTATCTCAATTTTCTTGAGATGTAAGAGATCACTCGACTGTCTTGCATCAAGACTCTGCCTAAGCCTTCCTTTGATGTGTCAATGCGTACCAAGAAGTCTATATCCATGTCAAGGACCTTTAGTATCGGTGTTGTTGTTAACAGATCCTTGAGCCTTCAAAATGATTTTGCGCATCTCTCGGTCCAAAAAAATTTATTATTCTTATTCTACAATTCCGTAGTCGTATTTTCTATCTTCAAAAAACCCTCGACAAACCGTCTATAGTATCCCACTAAACCCATGAAGCTACATACTTCAGGGATGTTTGTTGGTGCAGGCCATTCCAAAATAACCTCGAACTTCGTTGGATCCATAGTGATACCTTCACCAGAGATGACATGCCCTAAGTAGTAAATCTTTGATTGATAAAACGAGCATTTAGACAATTTCCCATACAATTGATTCCCTGGTAGAAACTGTGGTACTAGGCGCAACTGCACATCATTCTCCTCCATCATCCAAGAGTAAATCAAAATATCGTCAATGAATACTCGGATGAACTTGTCCAAGTATTTGAAGAACACCTTTTTCATCAAACTCATAAATACCCCTGGGGCGTTCATCAATCCAAATGGTATAACAGTAAACTCGTATGTCCAAACCTCTCCTTCAAGGCAGTCTTAGGGATGTATTCCTTCTTGATTGGTAACTAGTGATATCCTGATCTCAAGTCAATTTTCGAAAACACTGTCGCGCCTTTCATCTAATCAAACAGATCATCCATCCTTGGAAACATATATTGATTCTTGATCGTTTCCTTTGTTCAACTGATGGTAGTCAATGAATATCATCCATGACCCATCCTTATTGCTTATGAAAATAACAAGTGCCCCCCACGGTGACACACTCGAACGTATAAGTCCTAGGTCCAACAACTCCTTCAGTTTCATTCTCAACTCGTGTAACTCAGGAGGCGGCATCCAATAAGGCGTTCTTGCTATCGGTTCAGTTCTTGGTTTTAGGTCTATGGTAAATTCTAATTCCCTCTCCAGAGGCATCCCAGGTAACTCCTCAGGGAAGAAGTCTACAAAATCTCTCGCCATCGAAAGGTGTTCTAGACCTTCCACTACTCCCTTCTCGTTTAATGCAAGGATCGAATAAATATTACATCCCTTGTGCATGATCTTTCGTAGATACAAGGAAGAGATGAACCTCAGGGTAAATCCCTGGTTCCAACCTACAATCATGCATCTCTGACTCTCATCATCGACCAAGCTCAATCATTTTGTCTTATAGTTAAGTATCACCTCATATGATTCCAACTAGTCCATACAGATCACAACGTCATAAGATCCTAAGATCGTGACATACATGTTTTCCCTTGTGACAAACTCTCCCAAGTTAAGCCTACAGCCTGTAACCTTCCCACCAACCTTCTGTTTGGATCCCAAAACCATTTATACCAATCTAAACTCATCATGTTCAACTTCCTTTACCTTAATTATTTTTAGCGTTGCACCAGAAATAAAAATATCGGTAGCACCAGGATCTATCAAAATACTAAGGGTCTGGTCAACGATGGTACCTGATGTCTTGAGCATAGTCGATTGGTGCACTTCCTAGAATTTATTAACCTTTTCATGAATCTAATGGGCCTTGCCCAAATCTCTCATGGGAGTAGGTCTGGATGATCCAGATCCTATAGTCCTCTCCACTGGGTAGTTTCACTGGTAATGTGTCTCCCCACATGTCCAACACCCTTTCTTTGGTCCAATACTCCTGGTACCCGAAGTAGGAGATGATGGCCCACCGGCATGGAATCCTGGTCTGTTCTATTGAATAGGCCTAAACTACTGTTGTTGCGGTCGATGTTGTTGTTGGTGTTATGGTCCTCGGTAAAGTGTCTATTGTTGCGGCGTTGGTTGACAAGGTGTAATGAAAGTGGATCCTCTCTGAAAACCATGATATCCTGGTGAAAGTATAGCTGGTGTCTGATTCTCTTGCGCACCAGATGACATCTTCCCCACAGGTTTCACTGGAGTCTTGATATGACCCCTGCTGATAAGCTCCTCCTCTGCTATGAGGGCCTTCTCGATAGCATCATGCAAGGTTTGAGGAATCAGAATCCTAACCTTTGCATGAATACTCACATTAAAGCCAAACACAAACCTGTTGACCTTAAGTTTCTCGGTATTCAGGTGTGGAACATAGCGAAGAAGCTCCATAAAATGGGCCTCGTACTCGGGCACCATATGGCCACCCTGTCGCACAACGTTGAACTCGTTGAGATAAATCTCAATGAATTCCTCAGAAAGATACCTCTCCTGGAACCATTCCTCGAACAGTTCACATGAATAGTCTTCAACAGTCATTTTCAAAAGTGGTAGGAGTGTCTTTCTATCATAGAAGAGTGATCCCCTTTAGTTGAAAGATCTCCCTGCGAACCTTCATGTTAGAGGTCATATATGCGAAGCGTGAAGCACATCTCCTTGCTCTCTATCCATGTCTCGACAGTTGTACCGTCCGCAACACTTGTGGACTTGAGAACTTATCCCTCTCGACCTCTCAGTGAATGCTAACAGTATTGGCTAGGGCGCACTATGGACCCTCAGGGGTATAGGCACCCTAGCCTATTCTTAGTATAGATGGTGAATCAAGGCCTCTGACAATCCCTGGAAGGACCTTATCATACCATCATCATCCCTTACAACAATTGAACCGAGCCCAAGGACTTGTTCTTCCCCTTGGGGGTTAGACTCTAAGGAAAGGGAACTTCAGGAGGCATCGCACCTCCTTCCATGAAACCACATTGCGAACCTCTGTGGTGTCCTCTAATCGAGATCGCCTCCTGGACACGCTAAATTTCTAACTAGCGCTAGGTTAAAACTCAAGGGTTTACTGCAGTGGAAAGCATGGCGATCCACAGTCATAGGGTTGAACCCACTCTGATACCATATGTAATGACCCCAACGTCGTTACGACTACATCCGATGCAAAGAAAGTGAAAATACTTGTTTTTTTTTTTAATTAGGAAGGAAATCAACAACAATTTATTAACACAACTTGAAGGCGAACACAACACACCCAGATCAGGAAATAAACAACAATGACTCAGTATACTAGAAAATCATGCAACTTGACGAAGCATGCGATAATCAATAGACAGATAAAAATGACTACCCGCCCGATGCAACCAATACAATGCCTACAAGATAAAGGACAACATCAACACCCTAACACATCGACTTCAATGACCAATAACTAGAAACCTCTACGGCACACAAAACTAATCGTAATAAGACATTACAGAACCTAGTACCAACATCAATTCCAACGAACAAACTCCCACATCAGGAAGCACAAGAATCTGGCCCAGTTATCATTCACATCTATCCATGAGGGCGTGTAATGATTCCCTCACCAAGAATCACGTCGTCATGAGGCAATAGGTGTGACAGTAACCCTGGTGCAACATAACATATATATACCAATAACCCAAGAAAAATCCAACGCACTAGGAGACTGAATTAACTGACAAAAATACATGTAGACTATACACAAGCACCCAAGCAACAATTCGACAAGACACAAGGTGACATCACTCAAATTAAATTGTGCAAACTAACCGAAGGATTTCTTATTTCCTACAAGGCAACATGTGTGGTGAAACAACTTGGACCAACCACCATTTACAATTTGACTTAAGGCACAAGGCGCATAGTAACCAATCAATTGTTAAACTATTAATCGTTTTAGATAATAAAACTATTAGTCCCTCAACCATTAATATTGTGCAAGCTATTAAACTATTACACCAATAAACCATTATTTCTAACAAATCCTATTAACTCAACATTTATCTCTCTGTCTAATAAATGATAATCCTATTATTTTAATCAAAATCAAATAAATATTAAAACTTTTATATCATTTAATATTAATAAAAATTATTGTTTTCTTTTTATAACAATTCTAATTTTATTTTCTTCAAATTTCATTTCACTTTAAAGGATATGTTAGTCAATGATTAAGTGTATGTTAAATATTTGATTAAAAGTTCGATTATGAAGAAAAGTTTATGTGAAGTTGTTCGCCTTTGATAAAGAAATATTATTTCATATAAACTAAACATTGCAACATTGAAACTACAAACCAAATTGTTAATCCCTAATATTGGCTCATTGCCCCTTAATTGGGGCATATTACATTAGTAATGTTATTTTATTTATGTCGCCGTTATTCTATTAGTTGTAATTATACCTCCTAGTCTCCTATATATACCAAGGAGACATTTTCATTTGGAATCATCTTGTACTTGAACATTTAAGTGGGGTGAAAAGAGGTTGCCCCCTCGAAGAGGCTTATTATCTTAAATTATGTCTTTTTCAAGGCTTTGAGTACTTTTTCTAAGGTTTTTCTATGCTATATTGATATTTGGTTCTTAACATATGGTATCAAAGCTCAAGCTCTTGGGGTTTCACCACTACATATGAGACACCTTCGCATTTTTGCTATAATTTTTTTTTCTACAATGTTTCAGAACGAATAGATTGGAGGATATTTAGTAGATGGAATAAGGTACATTGGGTTAAAATTTCAACTCCCGAGGCCTTATACTTTCGGAGATACAACGTGTACAAGATAGGGTTCTGCAATCATCTTGAACTGAGCCATTACGAAATTTTCACTATAAAAAACTTTCTGTAATGTTTCAAACCCTAAACTCTTGAGGATATTCACAGAAATTATTAAGGTATTTGTGGTAAAAAGTTCAAATTCTGGGTCATCTTACATTTGTAGATACACCTTGTGGAAGATAGTGTATTTGATTAGTCCTATTGACTAGTCTCAAGAAGGTGTTCCATGTAAAACAATCATAACTTCTTCATAGAGTATCCAAATTGAGTGGGACTAGTTTCATTGGATAGTGCCTAATTTGTAGTATTACTGGTATGAGTTTCATATTTTTATATCAATTATTTTGTGTGGGGCACGCTATACAAGTGAGATCTCCTGGAAAGGCCAAAAATCAGCAAGTTGTGGGGAAGTTACCATGAATTCCACTTGGCACATCCAATTTCAATCAAACCTATGGCATTGTAGAGAAGAAATATGAAATAACTACATAAAATAAAGTTTCATACCCATAAGGACCGAAACTTGCGAGATACAACAGAAGAAAGATTGTCTAGCAAAACCACATCAAAATCAAGGTTCAAAAGTGATACTTGGCCAACATGTCGCCCAGAAAGGGAACTTCTACACCAAATAACCCTCCAGACAATCCTACTTGGACTCTTGAGGAAGGTGAAGAAATGCGTAGGGACATAAATGATTTACAAAAGAAGATAGTAACCAAATATGAACTACAAGAGATGGAAGCTAAGTTGGAGGCAAATATGGATGGTTTAAAAGAGGAGATCATGGAAGTATTGAAAATTTTCGTAACAGAGAAGACAAATAAAAGTGAAAATGCATCCCATGAAATTCATGATTAGGACACAAGGAAGGCGAATCAAGAATGGAGGAACTCCAACTTTGGGTTGATGACCAACCACATTCCTAAGATCAATATGAGAAAGTTTGATGGCAAGGACCCAATCACATGGATACTTCAAATGGAGAAATTCGTTGATCTACATAATGTTCCACATACACAAAAGGTACAAATTTCTTCTTTATATTTAGAACCTAATCAATTTGTATGGTATCGATGGCTTTGTTCTCGCAAATCACTCATCACTTGGAGAATTTTCACGGAAGAAATGATAGCACACTATGAGGATACAAGGAGTAATACCTTCATTAGACAATTGATAAATCTCAAGCAAAAGGGTTCAGTTACCGAGCACATTGAGAACTTCCAAAGATTGAATATAAAGGTAACCGATATTCCAGATGAGCACTTGATCGATGTATTCATAGGAACTTTAAAGGATAACATTCAACATGAGGTTCTCCTTTGGGAACCCAAATCATTGGAGAATGCATTTAAGGTGGCAAGAAATGTTGAAAGTCAAAATATGGCTATGGCTACTAGAAGGACCAATTCTAACATCTATAGAGAGAACAATTCTCCTTCTTCTAAAACACCTCGACCTACAAGGTTGAAAAATCAACAATTGGAGGAAACAAAAGCAAAAGGTTTATGCTTTAATTGTGACAACAAGTACAGTAAGGGACATAAGTGTGGTGAGAAGAAATTATTCTACATAGATTGTGAAGAGGAAGAAGAAGAAGAACAAGAACCATCTCAATATGAAAACATAGAAGCAATTTCGTCTTAAGAGTTGACTCCCACGATATCGTCTAATGAATTGGATGGAATTAACACTCCTCAAACCCTCAATATCGAAGGATATATCAAAAAGAAAAAGGTAATAGTCGTAATTGATTCTGGAAGTACTCATAATTTCATTCACTATAATTTAGCCAAAGCTCTCAATTGCTTTGTATATCCAGTGCCAGAGTTTCAAGTAATGATTGCAGATGGAGGAACTATCAATTTCTCAGGAAAATGCAATAAGATCAATATTACTATGGGGGAATATGTAATAAATAGTCCAATAATTTCTATACCCATGGGTGGTGCAGATGTTGTACTAGGAATCCAATGGTTACAATCATTAGGAACAATGGCTTTTAATTTTCAAGAACTTTTCATGAAATTTTCATTGGAAGGAAAATAAATTGAGTTAAGAGGTATCACAAGGAAACCCGGTAAGGTGATAAGCTCTAATGTCATGAAAAAATTATTGAAAAAGGGGCATCAAGGTGTTATTGCACAACTATGCTCACTAGATGTTCAAACATCTAATCCATCTATTCCTCAAGATCTCCAAGGGATAATTGATAAGAATTCCAAAGTATTTGAAGATATTCACAAAGGTCTTCCACCCATTCGAAATCATGATCATGAAATTCACCTAATTCATGGGAGTGTTCCTCCTAACATTAGCCCATAAAGATACCCTTACGCCCAGAAGAGTGAAATTGAGCACGTGGTTGAAGAAATGTTAGAGGCTAACATTATTAGACCTAGCCAGAGTTCTTTCTCTGCACCAGTGGTAATGTTATTCAAGAAAGATATATCATGGCATATGTGTCCAGGTTACAGAGATCTCAACAAGATCACTATTAAAGATAATTTTCCCATTCCTGTCATTGATGAATTGTTAGATGAACTACACGGAGCAATATATTTCACAAAATTGGATCTTTGTTGAGGGTATCATTCGATCATAATGAAGGAAGATAGTAGCTTCCACCCAACTTTTAGGGAGATCCATGAGGACATGGGAAATAATCTCATCCTTGAGGCCACTGATAAAGCATTATCAGAAAAAAGCATCGGACATGCCCTATGTGTGGAAATCCAGTCGCTCAAAAGAAGCTATAAATAATTCCATTGTGCCAGATTGTTTCAACTTTGTCAAACATCCTAAATGCTTGGTGTCAGTGTGACAACATTCATAAAGTTATGCAACAAATTGTGTCAATGCCACATACCCTTGACAAACATTTTTTCTCGATTGCCACCATTGCCAACTTTCTGAATCTAGACAGAGAACACCATACCTTACTTTGGCAAACTCATCAGTAATGTTGTACAAAGAGAAATAGTGTTCCATTTGAGTAACCCAACTTGTGGGACCTAATCCAATAAATTGTGCAACTCCACGTGAGGGGGATGCAGGTCCCACCGAAGGTGGTGGGGAGGAAAAGAGGTGGACTGAAAGGATTCAGTCCCTTGAAGCTTATAAGGTGTGAAAGAAGAGAAAGGATATGGGGTGGGATTAACTAAGGACTACAAAGTTTTCATTGTGTCCTAGCATTGATGATAGATGGCATTGAATTGAGTGATGGATGTGGGAAGTGATTCGAGAGGACCAAGATGAGAGTTGAGGTTACCAATACTATACATAATGGAAGAGATATCTCTCTGGGTTTGGTCATGAGTTTTTTCCTAATCTTGGTTGTGACTGTGGGCCATGGAGATGGGATGAGTGAAAAGTGGGACCGCACATAAAGGATTTAATTCTGATTGGTACCACTACAATCAATTCCAAGAGAGGAAGTCAATGAGATAGATTCCCAATAGGTGTGCTGATAAGGGGTCGGGTTCATGTAAATTGTTTTTTGATGAAAAAGTGATAAGTATGACTACGATCAGGGTGAAGAGAGAAATTCCATGGGATAGGTCTCAAATAATGGTGGCGACGGGATCTATATTTTTTTTTTACTTATGCAGAGTTATACTTGGATCCAAATAATACTACAATGATGAAATGGCCAAATGCTTAATAGGAAGAAATGTGTAGGAATTTCACAACCAAAATGTAGGAGGAACAGTTGCACGACAATAGATATTGTCTGTTATGTTTATGTTTCCGCCCGAAGGGTTAGGTTATTCATAGATTCTATAGAAAAGGGTTTTACATGTGCTATATCTCTCTGATATAAGTGTGGGGTTAAATAGTAGTACTCAACCCAATATCTCAGGGAAAAAACTAAGGAGGCTAGACATGCCCTTAGCCATACTACCCAACTATCTAGGTACTAGATATTATCTTCTTAAGTGTTGTTCTCGGTGGAACTATAGTAGTCATGCGGCTGATTGGTTGATCTACAAAGGGATTCATGATATTTAGGTTGATCCATATGCAAGTGTTTTCTTATGCACTACCACTCGAAGGGGTATCGACAAGGGTTACAAGGGTGGTGAACAATATTCACTTAAGTACCAATTGTAGTTCCTACGTGTATGCCTCCCTGGCCGAATATTTATGCATTGAATGACATATATTTGTAGATTTAAGACGTCGGAATATGTCTCTACCCTGAAAAAAAAATAACCCACAATTTTCTACCAAGGAAAGTGCTCATATACCACTTGCAAGGTACCATATCTATTATAATAGCTGGAAATATAAATATTGTAGAGAATAATGACGTAACAACACAATGTTCAATTTCCTCTTCGAGGGGGAAACCTCTAGTGGAGAAACACTATTACAAAAATTCTCAACACAAAATCTTCTCATGCCTTCGACTCCTATTTATATTGAATCTATCTACCAAAATAACATTATAGAGAAAGATATTCTAGAAGCGAAAGCTTCTATTAGGTCTTATTACATTCGACTTGTTCTTCCTTATTACTAGGCCATATTAATATTGGCCTTTATTACATGGAAAATATGTTATTCTACCTACATGAGGGGTTAGGTAGGTTAGGTCCCTAACAAAACACTTATACAAACAAGAGAGAGAACAAATGATCTAAACTAGATCTTTGTATCAACATACAATATTGAAGATTTATTTATAAAATTAAATAGGACAAATGATAACTTCAACACATAGGAAGATAATATAACCTAGTGGTATTTCAGCTCACAAAGCTAATATGCATTGGATATCAATGCATTGAAACTATAACACTTCAACAAGCAAGATGGAAATCCAATTGAACGGAAGGAAATTCAATATTGGGTACAAGCTTCAAAACTTTATTCATTATAGGTACAGAGTTATGCTTGTTGAAAGTTAGGGTTTGCGATTAATCTAAAAAATAGTCCCATGAGACTAAGGTAAAGTTTGATGAAGATGGTATTCTCTTGTTGTTGAAGTTAAGGAAGGTTTGTAGGTATATGATCATATACACCATCTCTGTTACAAAGTTACATGTATGTTTATATCCGTTTTTTTAGCGTTACATGTTCATGATGTTAGGGTGCATACTTGAGGAAAGTCTTTGGTATATTGTTGAGGCATTGGTACATTCTTGAGGTACATATTAGGTTCATGGCTGATTCATATAATTGGTATATGATATTGGTTGTTTAGGACTTTGCTGAGGTATATATTTGATGGTACTTTCTTGATATATCGAATGGTACATGGTGTATGGCATGATTGAGTGATATGATATATGGTTGAGACACATTGTTCATACATGGTATGGTACAGATGTTGATTTACATGGTTGATACATGGTGTGGTACAATATTGGTACTTTCTATGTTGTTTCTATACATGGTTGATGGTTGAGGCATATGGTATAGGTTATGGTGCATGATTGATGCATGGTTTGGAAGACGTGGTGGTGCATGGTTGATGCATAGTTTGGTATAGGTGTTGGTGCACGCTTGATGCACTTGTTGTGATATAGGTTTTGGTACATGGTTGATTCTTGGTATGGTACAAGTTGATGGTTTGGTACATTATTTGGTACATGGTTGAGACACATATCTTCTGATGGCATATTGGTGATCTTGGTACATGCTTGGTAGAGGCATGTGTTGGTGATGTTAGAAATATAGTTGAGAGTTGTCCTTGGTATATGATACATGTGAGAGTATATTGTTGAGTATCGGTGTCAGTGATAGGTTGGACAGTTTGACAATGACAGGATGGATACAGTGATAGGTTGGCAGGTTACATGTTGATGTGACAATGGAAGTGACAGTGGAAAATACAGTGGAAGTGATTGTGTTAGTGACAAATGGTCTACACTTATATTTCATGGCAATAGGATGGGGCAAGGAAATGGGGTTGTAGCCTCCTCCTGGTTGGATTTGAAGAATCAGGGAGTTGGATCTTCCTTCAGGTTGGATCCTAAGAATCAAGGGGTTGTAGCATCCTTCTAGTTGGAGCCAAAGAATTCAGGGAGTTGTAGCTTCTTTCAGGTTGGAGCCTGAGAATCAAGGGGTTGTAGGCTCCTTCTGGTTGGAGCCAAAGAATTCAGGGAGTTGTATCTTACTTGAGGTTGGAGCCTATAAATGGGCGGTTGTAGCCTCCTTCCAGTTGCAACTGGAAAATTGGGAAGTTGTTACATTAAATAAATGTATTCATTGAAATATAAGAAAGCATTATGTGGTTTTCTCCCGTTTGGGTTTCCACGTAAATTTTGGTGTTATGTGTACTTGATGTGATGTTGTTGATGTGATGTTTCTTATGTTTATATGATACATTGATGATATATTTGATGATATATCAATGATATACTGTTGATTAAGTTCAAGTTTATATATTGTGGTTAAAAGTGGTTGAAAACTGCTCATATTGATTCACCCCCCTCTCTCAATATTCCAACAACTTTTTTAATTGAGTGAATTTCACTTTACAATGAATGCATCATTTAAAAAAAAAAAGTAACAAAAGAGTGACCTAAACTCAATACCTCTTACTAAGTAACGTATCTTTCAACCAAGTGAGCTAGTGAAAAACACATTATAGTGTTAAGAAGGACGATTGGGGGTATTGTTGTTGTTGTTATTGTGAAGGGAAACCTTTGAGTGAATGCTCAATAAAAACTTGTTTTCATGCATTCACACACACACAAAAATATTTTTATGGACAACAACAAGGGTTAGATATCGGTTAGCTTACCCAGAAAATGCAAAATTTCCCTCTGTTTTTTATTTACCAAGATCACACGAAGCACACGACAAGGAGAATACGTAGACAAGAAAAACCTTTCCACTCTATTTTTGATTTTTTGAGATTGCATAGAGCATATGGAAAAGAGCATATGCAGATCAAAAGGAGTTGCAACCCAGAAATAAAATAAAAAAGAAAATTGAAATAAAACTGAAATATTATCTCTGTAAATAACTAAAAGGGTGTATTTAGGATTTATACTTCCAAATATGACTGAAATGGACATATATCAAGAAAATAGAAACCATTTCTAGTGAAATGAGAAGAGTTCCCAAATAAAACAAGATTTCATACACAACTTAATAGTCCTCTCAACGATAAATGTATGGAAATAACAAAAACTAGAAATGCGACAACATGACTTCAAGGTATCGATCTATAATGGGAGAGGGTCTTCAAATGCACTCTAATACCATTTTTGACAAAACAAGTATTCAAACAGAGGATAAACAACTTCAATAACCATTCACACAACTAGATAAAAGATCAAAACATTAATGGTTTTACATTGTAAAACCCCTGCGAGGAAACATCCATGTCCCCAATCAACGTGGCCACTTCGAGAAATTTATTGATGAAAAAGAAAATATTACATATATTTTTATAAGAGATTTTATCACAATCAATCATTGGCAAATGACCCTCTATTATCTTTAAATAAATATCATGGACCAATCAGGTGTTAAGCCACAAATCAATGTAGTTGTTAAGATTGAGGAGAATATGATTCATCGAATCACTCTATGTCGGGAACATATTGGGATCATAGGTTTACCTAACTACAAATGCATACTAATGCATACTAAAGAAGCACACTAATAAATTCACTTTAACCTATGGACACATTAGACCAAGTTGATTTGAACTAACTCCTAGGTGTCTAAATATCCTAAAAAAATTGGGGTTTCCCACTTCCATAAGATAAGTGGCATATAGTATTTACTCGAAACCATCTGTACACCTAAAACAAATATGGATTTTCGAATACAATAAATAGGGAAAGATGACCACACACTAAATGGAACACAAGGAAAACTCCATATAATGAGAAGAGGAAGATAGAGGGAATAAATGAGGTGGAGTCAACAAAACCTCAAGGGAGTGCTTGGTAAAAGGGATTGACAAATTTATCAAGTAGGGAGAGGTATAAGTCATCACTAGTGAGCTTTTCTAAGATGACTTGCAACCCCAAATTGGAAATCTCACCCATTCTCAAGGAAGAAGCAAGGAGACCTTCAACAAATTTTGGGTTTCCCAACTGCATGAGATGAGTGGCACATAATATTTATGATTCACCATCCATACACCTACCGACAATATGGTATTTCCCAGAAAGGTGACAAGGCAAGAATACAAAATAGTAAATGAAACACAAGGCTAATGCCATGCAGAATGAGAAGAGGAAGAAAATGGTTAGAAACAAGGAAAATGAAATGAAACCAAATGGGAGCTATTGGTGAAAATATTTGAAAAAAAATTCAAGTAGGGAGAGGTCTTGGTTGTCAGCACTTAACTTTTCTAAGATAACTCTCAAGCCCAAATTAGAAATCCCACCTATGCACAAAGGAGTGAGGAGGCAAAGAAAAATTGGGGCTTCCTTGTTCCTCAAGCTGAGTGGCCAAGTGAATTGTTTAGTGTGTTTGTGCTAATATGAATTGTATTTTTAATGTCTCAATTAATGCATCTCAATACACTGTCTATGTTAGTTCATCCTGGTCAATCTCTCGATTACTATGTTTCAATGGGTACAATATATTATCAGTGTCCTTTCTTTCGCTAGACAAGTGTCATTTAGTGTGAACATTGGTAATAAATAAGTTGATTGTTGAGATTTCCTCATTTTTAATTGATGGTCATTAGTAGGGAAAATTGCTTTCAATTTTTCATTTTTTCTTTCATCCTTGTTGTAATCTTTTATCGACATTAATTTTCAGCAATGAATTGGTTAACAATTTTCAATCTTTCATTGGTTACTCGAGGATTGAAAAAAAATGATAAGAATTATTATTTCCAATACATGTTTGGAAAAAAAATGGTAGCATTTATGCTACCAGTTGATTATATGCTAGCAATTGATTATTTGAACATAAATAAAGTAAAAATAAAAATTGGCAACATTTAAAACTAAATCAATAGAAAAGAAAAGAGAAATGTGTAACTTATTGGTTTTATTTTCAGTCATTTATTATTGGATTGTTTTCAATCCTCCATGTGTTACTAGAGAATTGAAAAAAAACAGATAACATTTGTAGTTGTTAATACACATATGAAAATAAAACTAAAATCATAAATGATGTTGGTAGATACAATTTAAACCAAAAACTTTAAAATTTGATAATAGTTATTTTAATAAATAATTTTTATAATTTATTTCAAAAATTGCTTACATTGGATTAGATGCCATCGAGTAGCCTATGGAGGTAGGTGGTAAAATCCTACGTAGACCTTGAAGGATATATCAAGCTCCTTAGCATATTTGCATCACATGAAATGTGGAACCTTAACATATTTGCATCACATGAAATGTGGAAAAATAGACTAATGGGCATATTTTTTCATTATATAAAAAAATCAAGAGCTCCATTGAGTTATTATCTTGAACAAGTTATTTATCCTTCATAGAGGTATTAGTGCATGACCTTGATCTAAGTTTTGAGAGTGTATGGAATAACCTGAATCAAGGACTTTATAATCATTTCATCGAGGTTTTAATAATTTGATAAGGGCTTAAAAAAATATCTCAATGAATTTTTTGATTTCACTCTTTTCACACGGTCTCTTTCCAAAAAGTAAGATCAAGATTCATAGATTTACCTATACACATTCATAAATAACTCATATAACTAAATATTAAGTGAAAAAAAACCATGCATTAACGATAACCATTTGTTCATATAATTAAATATTAAGTGAAAAATAAACCTATACATTGACTAAAACCATTGGTTTATTTTATATTTTATCTATTAAAAATTTATAGCAAAAACCTTTTCCACACATTTTATGTATACGCCACACGAGCATGGGAAGCTACGACAAGTCCTCGGCTAATTGAACATCCATCTGCGCTTCTAAGAGAAGGGGTTCCAAGCAATGCCTCCTAAGTGATTAATGAAGTAGTTTGTGGTCTAAAGCTAATAGCAGGTCTAGGTCTGAAGGTAGGTCGGGTGTTTGGAAACACATAAGTGAAGGGTCAGGTAGTGAGTGTGATCCCATTCCTGATAAGAGAAGTTTTGTTCTGCAGCAGTCCCCACTAAGCTAAGTGATTCTAGTTGAGAATTGAATCCCTTAGGAGGTACCCTTAGGAGGTACAACTAGAAACCCGGGATAACCTTACCTTTAGTGTTACCATATGACCTATCCACCTTAAGACCTATACCTGTTCGAACTATACCACTTACTGAATAAATCGCTTAGGAGGTACAACTATTCCTCTCTTATCAGGACCAGATCACTCCGACTTCGTCCCTTACCTTTCTCAATACCTTCACCCAACAACAACCTATGGAGTGCGACCCATTGCTGAAGCCAAGAATAAAATTGTTGCTAGGCACTATTGCTTTTGCACCTCTCTATATTTATGATTTATTACTAATTTCCCACCTGCCTACTTCACCAACCTATAATTAATTACTCCTTACTCCACTTTAGGAATGCCCCACACATTTTATGTCCATATACATGGACTATGTACTTGTTTCATATAAAGGGTGATGTAAATACAAAGTAAAAAAAAGAGCTTCCATGCTATCAATATGTGGAGTGAGTCATTGGCATATCTTTTATTTATATATATATATATATATATATATATATATATATATATATATATATATATAATGTGTTATATTATGTGAAACACATGCACTACAACTCATGGGTGTTTATGTGGATTTACATTTTACATAATCGATAATAATAATAATTGTGTGTCTAAGTAGTTATTAAGTAGTTATTACTTAACAGAAATAAATAATATTAACATTTAATAGTGAATATGGGTACTTTGTTGACTTTGTATGCATAGAATGGAATTATGTACCATTTACATTTAAGTTTCTCAATAGTAATGATAAGTGTGTCTAGGTGGTTGTAATTTACATTTAAGTTTCTCGATAGTAGTGATAAGTGTGTGCCTAAGTGTTTATTACACGGAATTTCTAATAAGAAACAACATAAGCAATTAGTAGCCAATATACCTACATTGTTGACTTTGTATCTCTAAATTCATCCTAGAGTAACCTTTATATATATATTTGCTGCTATATGTACATTCTACATAGAATACTCTATATCATGGTATTTGAAAATCCATATAAATATATGTATTCATACTTCACGTTAGATATCCTCGTTCTATGTGTATGGTCTTTCAAAATACATATAGGTCTCCATATTGGAAGGTCATGTTGGATATCCTCACTCTACACACAAGGTCCTTCATAATCCACATAGATGGCGACTACTTTCTCGTTTGACATGTTTCAAGACATGATTTCCTTGAAGTAGCAAACAAATAATGAATATAATGGCTCTTGTTTACTCTATTTGATTTTTATCAAAAACAACAATGGATAATAAAGATATTTTCCGTGAAAATTGTGTTTACAAGAGAACATTCGAAATTTATTTTATTCTCGGCTTATTGCATAGCATAACATTGAAATGTTATTCTTAAGATTTGATTAGTTAAGTATTTTGGTTTAATGTTTCTGTCCTTATATTAATAAGTTAGAGGATTTTTTGGGGATGCAGGGTGTGCATTAAGGCATGAAATTAGTAATAGGACTAGCCATCCTCTTTTTATATGCAAATGATTTTGTTTATTGCATAGCATAACATTGAAATGTTATTCTTAGGATTTGATTAGTTAAGTATTTTGGTTTAATGTTTCTGTCCTTATATTAATAAGTTAGAGGATTTTTTTGGGGATGCACGGTGTGCATTAATGCATGAAATTAGTAATAGGATTAGCCATCCTCTTCTTATATGCAAATGATTCTGTTTTCTGAGCATTATGTTTATTTGAAAAGTTGTTTAAATTTTTTTCATAATTTTGTATTAGTTTTTATTTTTTTTTATTTTTTAGATAATATATTTTAGGAAAACTTAAGGAACTTTCCATTATTTCAATTAGGTCAACAACAAGAGTGAAATCCATTACAATAATATACTCATTAAGAGAAGAACGCTATGGAATAAAACTTGAGTGGGGAGGATAACACCACTCAACCACCCAGACATGATAAACAATCAAGATGAGTGGGTTTGTGGTTTTTGTATCTCCACAAATATTGAAAAAATATAGAATAAATTTATAATAAAGAATCTTGAAATTAAATACAATACAAATTACCCTATCCTAGTTTACAAGTTGGTATCCCTCTCATTGAGAATAAGACTATGATAAAGTAATTAATGTACAAGGAAAAATTTATTAACATAAAGAATAAGAGGATTTTGACTACTACTTCAAATATCCTAGAAAGTTATTCAAGGCTCAAGGGACATTGGATTATAGATGTTGTTTTCTAGAGGTTTTTTTTTTTTTTTTAATATGAAACAATAGAGATATTAAAATTTTAAGAAAAAAATGAATTACTTCAAAGAAACCATTAACCCATAGTAGAATAACAAAACTATCACTTTAATGTTGAGATAAGACCTAAAACACTTTCACACTAAAAAAATATAAATTCTATAAATTATAAATTATAAACACTTTTTCGTTCAATGATAAACCAAAAAAATTACATGTAATTTAAAAATAATAATAATAAAATCAAAATAACTGGTATGATCCATCAAAATAAACAATTTAATTAAAATTAATTACCATAATCGTTATAATTCAAGAATATTACATATTATTTTTTAAAATAAAATAATCAATCTACGTTTTTAAATACACATTTTTTATATTTTTAGATAATTTTTTAATGTTAAAATGTATCACCTTAAAACACCAAATAGCTAAATTATAAAACAACATATCAGATACTAACTAATGAAAATGACATATAAATCTTAAATATTGTCAAATTTTACTTTTCAAAGATAATAATTTCAAATTATTTTGCATATATACACTACACAAACTTATTTCTACTAATTATCTTGATAAGTGAGTCTGAATCAATGCTTTAAACTTACATTTGATTCAAATCAAAATTTGAAATTATCTTACCTATATACACAACATTGGTGTTCAAAATTTAATTTCATCTTATATACATGTGACATTGTAATTCCCCATGATCTTGAAAACCAACTAAGAATTCTCAAGGACTTTTGCTCCAATATGGGTATGATTGTTAATACTGATAAGACTAAGGTCATCATTATTAAATCCAATAAGATTCCTTATGATACCTTTGTATATGACAATAACAACTTGGAGGAAGTGACTTCATACAAATATCTTGGAATTGATATTCACCACAAGCTCAATTGGAATTATAACATTGAGAAAAATATTATTGGGGGATGGAAAGCTTATTATGGGCTTGAAAATAATTGTAAATCAGTAGATCTTTGGAGTTGGGATAATAAGAAACTCCTTTTTGAGACTCTTGTTACACCTACTATTCTTTATGGATGTGAATTATGGGGTTCTAGTATCTCTCATGAATCTTGGAGAAAGATAGAGAAAATACAAAATAATTTAATAACCTATAATCTCAAAATTAAAGGAAATACACCCTATCCCATCCTCCTCATAGAAACATGCCTCTCCCCCATAGAGAGCATGGCTATGACTAGATACCTAATGTATAAGAACAGTTTAAACAACATGGAAGAGAAGAGGCTACCTAAAATTTCTTCAAAATCAATTCATAACCACCATCGACTCAAGCAAGGATGGCATAAAGACGCCTGGTCTTGGCTAAACTATTGGGGAATCATGGAAGAAACCATTTTGCAGAATAAAGATACTATTAAAAAAAATGTCAAATCAAAATTTAAGGAAAAAATGTNAGGTATTATAAAGATGTAATCAACCCTAATCTAGAAGATCAAAATTATCTATCTATTTTTCCAAGTGTAAAGAAAAAAATAAGCATTGCTAAGATAAGAACAAATTCTCATGAGCTCCATAGTGAAACTGGGCGTTGGTCAATCCCTAAAACGCCATGGGATGAAAGAGTGTGTCACCTTTGTGACACTAAGAAGGTTGAAGATGAAAAGCACTTTCTCTTAGATTGTCCAGTCTATACCCATATTAGATATCATTTTCAAAATATTGATCACACTACCAACCTTCCTAACCTCTTAACTCAACCAAAGTATGGTGATCTTGGAAAGCTTCTCTTAATGCTTTTCGAACACAGAAACAAAATTCTAAACAATCACAAGTAATCACTTACCGTCTTAAGGTCCGATAGACCAATTAGGTCTTAGTGGACATTAATCATCATCATCATCAATAATATATTTTCATCATGTACTTTCTCTCATTTAGAGATGGTACCCAAGGTAAACTCTAGATTTTTTATTGGACAATGTCAAAATCAAAAACAAAGTTTGAAGTTGTTACAATAATTTACTCATAATTAACTCATCATGTCATTAACCGAAAAAGAACTTCAGTAGAGAAGATAATGTTGAATATGCCAACGAATTTCCCAGATTTGGTAGATATGAGCAGATTTAGTGGAGCCTATTTTGTAGTAATTTGTTCAACCAAATCTACCAATTTGGTATGAATGCACAATTTTAGAAAACAGTTATGTAACTAATCTAATTATGCTCATTATTTATGTAAGCCTGTAGAGGTAGACAGGAGGGTGAGTGAGATGTTGTAATCTCCATGATTTGAATAATAAGACAACTAATACCTATGCTTGGTGGACGTAGCCCAATAGTTGGTTGAACCATGTAAAACCTCTGTGTTTATAATCTGTGTGTGATTGTTGATTTTCTTTTTCCACATTTGCAATTATAACAAGTGGTATCAAAGCGTTTTCAGTTGGAGATCTGTGAGACCAGTAAACCAACCATGGTACATAATCAATTTTTTGAATTGAGAGAGAGGTCGTCGTCTATCATTGAAGAGGTGGCGAAATCTGATTAAGAGATTAGTGGTGATAGAACATGATCTGAGAGGGGGCGTCGATCTCCAAATCTTCGCAGGTCTCTCCTATCGAAGGTCGTGATGACCACCAGTTCACACTTCACTCACATAAAAAATTTGAAATTGTCGTGATCTGATCGTACATTGAGGCGCAATGACGATATGAAATAAGGGCTTGGCACGTGAGGTAGAGGGTGAAGATCTGTAATAAACACTTGGCACGTGAGGTAGAGGGAACATGGAGAAGGGACATGGTCTGCCACTAATGACAACAATGACATCTCTATCATAGTTGCGGATCAAGAAACAAACATTCACATGGTACTTTGTTTTTTGAAAATATTAAAGGTTTTTTGAAATGTTGTATGCATAAAACGTGAACTTTTTCAAGTGTCTAGATGCTTATTTTTTGAATATTAAAAGGTATGGTCGAATGGTTAAATGAAAGGGTATGGTGAGAATACTATACATAAAGGGATGTTAAAATAAGTTTTTTTAAAGGTTTATCAAATATTTTATTAAGGTATAAAATATTTTTAAATATTTTTTGGAAAACCTTTTCACCATTAAGTTTTGGGTTAAATCTTTAAACATAAGGTTATTTCTCCATATAAAGATTTGGTTATTATAAACAATGGTGTGTTTCTAGAATTTTTCTTTCTGCTAATGGAGAAAAATCAGAGTGCCAAATTCGAAATTGAGAAGTTCAATGGAAAGAACAATTTCAAGATCTAGAAGGTGAAGATGCACGATCTGATCGTGCAACAAGGCATGGTGAAGGCGATTTTGGGAAAAGAAAAGAAACTCGTGACCATTTTAGGTGATGAGTAGGATTAGATTTATGTGAGAGCACTGAGTGCCATACTCCCATGTTTGGTTGATGATCTTCTGTTCAACATTGTCTTAGAGAAGACAACAATCAGTTTATGGACGAAGCTGGAAAGCTTGTATATGACGAAATCCTTGACGAACATGATCTTCCTGAAAAGGAAATTGTACATTTTGCGCATGAAGGAAGGTACAAAAATAGTTGATCATTTAAATACTTTTAATACTCTTTTAGTCCACTTGGATAGATCATAGCATGGGAGTGAAATTTGAATCTGAAGATAGGGCAATTACATTATTGTGTTCTTTTCCCGCGTCATGGGATCACTTTGTTTCCTCTATTAGTTTTAGTTCAATAGAAAGTATTGAGTTTGATGTTATTATTGGAGCACTTGTTTCTGAGGAAGAAAGGAAGAAAACCAATTCAGAAGCCTCTAAATCTGAGGCAATGATGGTCAAAGGTAGACCTAAAGAAAGAGGATACAGTCAGAGGGATTTCTCTTGGTCAAAGTTGAGGGTAAAAGAGAGCAATCTTAAGTGTTGGTTTTGTGGAAAATATAGACACTTGAAGAAGGACTATTGGAAGAGACAAAAAGCCTCCAAAGATGACCCTCAAAAAGAAATGAAGGAAGCAAACACAATTGAAATAGGTTTAGCAAGAGGTTCAGGAATGACTGATGAAGTTTTAGCAATTAGTATTGGTTCACGTCATGATAAAATTTTTTTATTAGATTCTAATGATTCAAATCATATGTGTCTTCATAGACACCGATTTATTACCTACCAGTCTATAGATGATGGAATTTTTTACATGGGAAATGATATATCATGTAAAGTTGTGGGAATTGGTAGCATTCAAATTAAGATGTTTGATAAAAATATTAAAATACTAACTGATGTGAGACATGTACTTGAGCTTAGGAAGAATCTAATTTCTTTGGGAGTCTTAGATATTGGAGGATATAAGAGTATTGTTCAAGGTGGAGTTATGAAAGTCTACAAAGGAATCCTACTGGTTATGAAAGCGAAGAAGGTTGGTAACCTGTTCCTATTAGAAGGAAGAACTAAGTCAGATCATGTGACAGTGGTATCTGAGAAAGAGAATGATTATGTTCGATTGTGGCATCAATGGTTGGGTATTATGAGCCTTAACTGATCGCAAGTTACTTCCTAGTCTAAAGTCTTTAAAGTTATATTTATGCAAGCACTATATTTATGAAAACAATAATAGGCAAAGATTTAAAAATGGAAGACACACTAGTGAAGGAATCCTTGATTACATCCATTATGATGTTTGGGGACCATCCCCTACTATTTCATATGGAGTATCATCATATTTTGTAACTTTTATAGATGATTTCTCTAGAAAGGTTTGGGTCTATATGTTGAAAAGTAAGGATGATGTATTTATAGTTTTCAAGCAGTTTAGAGCTTTAGTGGAAAAGAGCACTGGTAGATCCATTAAATGTTTAAGAACTGATAATGGTGGTGAATTTATGTCAATGGAATTTGAGAAATATTGCAAGGATTTTGGGATTGATAGGCATAAAACCACTGCCTATACTCCTCAACAAAATGGAGTTTCTAAATGCATGAACAAGACTCTTCTAGAGAGAGCAAGCAATATGCTTAGTAATGTTAATTTGTAGCAGGAAATATGGACAGAAGTAGTAACTACAACTTGTTATATGTTGAATCGATCACCATCAACATCAATAGAGTGAAATATTCCTGAAGAGGTATGGAAAGGTCACTCTTGTAATTATTCTAATCTTAAAGTTGTTGGTTGTGAAGACTATGCTCTAATTCCGAAACATCAACGTTCTAAATTAGATCCAAAATAAAAAGGGATTATCTTTGCTGGATATGGTGATGGTATTAAGGGGTATGGGTTATGGGATCCTACTTCCCACAAGATCACCAATAACAGAGATGTAATATTTGATGAATCATCTCTCATCAAATTAGATGTATATGTTCAAACAAAATAGGAAGAAGTACCTAAGTATCAACAGATTCAGTTTGAAACCAATTCAAATATAGATGAAAGTGAACATGAACAAGTTTCTGAAGATGTTCATGAAGATTTTCCTGCAGAGGAAGACATGGTTGATGATAGAAATCAACAGAAAGTGGATGAGCCACAAACTTCCCTAAGGAGATCTACGTGGGTCAGAAATCATCCAAGAAGGTATGATGATTTTGTTTCATCAGTTTCTTTGAGTACTAATGATGATGAACCTTCGTGCTATAAGGATGATGTGAATGGTTCTAACAGTGATAAATGGAAAGAAGCAATAAAATATGAAATGAATTCATTACAGAAGAACGCCACATGGGACCTAGTAGAAATTCCAAGAGACAGGAAAACTATAGGTTGAAAGTGGGTCTACAAGCTGAAGAAGGGGGTTGATGATAAGGTGGAAAGGTACAAGGCAAGGATGGTTGCGAAGGGATATTCTCAGAAAGAAGGTATTGACTTTCATGAGATTTTTTCACCAGTTGTAAAGACCGTTTCAAATTGAATTGTGTTATCATTAGTTGCATTACTTGATTCAGAGTTGGAGCAACTAGATGTTAAGACTCATTTCTTACTTGGATATTTGGATGAGGAAATTTACATGGAACAACGTGAAGGGTTCGTTCATAATCACAACAAGAAAGATTTTTGTAGGCTCAAGAAATTATTGTATGGTCTAAGGCAGTCACCCAAACAATGGTACAAGAAATTTGACTCTTTCATGGTGAGTCATAATTATAGAAGGGTGAAATCACGAAGGTGGGTAACACTTTAATGACAATCGGATCTCCAAAATTCCAAAAAGTATTTTTTCAGCCAAACTAATATTATTTTTCGGCTGAAACGTGAAATGTCAAATTGAACGGTGCAGTAACAACACCCTTGATTTGCATGTAAAAATTTAGTCGAATGGATATTTTCCATCCGACAATATGTTTTCGACCGAAAGATATTTCGGCCGAACACTCTTTCGGTCGAATGATAGTTTGGTTGAACTATCTTTCAGCTGAAAGATTATTCAACCAAACTATATTTTGGCCGAAAGATTGTTCGACCAAACTATCTTTCGGCTGAAAGATGATTTATATATCAACCACAAATCGAATTTGTTATATTTTCAAACTTCGTTGGACTTTGTTGGCATTTTCGAGCGTTTGTGAGCGTCTATGAGTGTGAGCATGAGCGTTTCTGAGCATCTATGAGCGTGAGCGTGAGCATTTTTGAGGGTTTCTGAGTGTGAATTTTTATGAGTGTGAGCGTGAGGTAATGATGGCACAGGTCATGTAGGTGAGCGTTTCTGAGCATGAGGTCGGTGAGTGTGAGGTCTGTGAGTGAAAAGGTCATGTTGGTGGTTGTCATCGTTGGCACGTCGAGCTCCAGGTATTTCTCTGACCCTTGTATTGTTATGTATTTTTATGTAGTATTTAGTTTTAATTTTAATTTTTTTTTATGTATTGTTAAATTTTAATATTAATTTTCAATTTATAATTAAAATTTATTTTCTTTGCCCATTTTACACAATAATTAAAATGCGAGTTACACCCAGTAATGGAATTCATAAAAATGTTTATTCGTTATTTTTTGATATACAAGGAAATCAATAAGAGTCAATCAGGATTGTGTATATTTTGTTTTTTTATATTTTCTGAGTATATTTGTTTGAAATTAGAGGAAAAATTGTTGAATCTGTATATTGTTTTTTATATTTTCTGAGTATATTTGTTTGAAATTAGAGGAAAAATTGTTGAATCTCTATATTGGAATGGTTTTTTTTTTTTGTATAATCCTAGTATTCTTCTATGAATTTTCAGCAAGCCGAATTCATTTCTACATTCAAAAATACAATTTAAACAAAAAAAATTATAATTTCTTGAAAATTTATATTGCTTGATTTCGAAAAAAAAAACAAAAACCTAAAACAATTAAACAACACCCAATTTATATGAAAAATATGATCCAGTTATGAACCTAATTTGTTAGGGACTCCACTATTTTGAGATCGAAACTATTATAGACTGAAGGACTGCACTAGTAATGGGTTAATAGCCTAATAGTAGGTTTAGCATAATAAAATCATAGAAAGTCATCAAAAGTTATAGTAGATTGGAGAACATAAGTTAATAATATGAACTGTAACTGAAAATTCTATATAATATGCTATCAATTGAGGCTCGGATACCATTCATGTGATCCATCCAGAATTATGCTATAATAATTTATTAATTTATAACTGAAATTCAAAAAAAATAAAAAACTGAAAATCCTAGAACTAGATCTGAAATCTGGAAACTAAAGCAAACCAAAAATCTGAAACTATCAAGGCACTAAATGTAGTAATATATTCAACATATTTAGGAGCATTGACACCAAATAGATGAACAATATGAACAAGAATGAAATACCAGAGGCTTTTGCCATAATTGAACATAGATTTTTGAGAAAAGAAGTAAATCTTAACAAGACATGTTTTCTAGTTGAACTTCATATAACCCACAAAAATAAGTAATTAAGCATAAACTTGTTTGAGAAGGCATGGACACTGACTCAGTTGCAATTCAAGAGTATTCATGGCCCAAAAAATCTCTTCCAGACTACCTGCAGTAGCATGCTTCAAAAGGCCCCTACTCTAATGGATAAGAGCCATTTTATAGCTAGTGATCCCACTTTTTTTAAGAGAAGAGTTACGATCCTTGAAAAGTGACACTTTTGAATGGAACGTGACAGATGACTTCAAAGGCTTTCAATTCTGACATCCTTTTTTAACCTCACAAATGTTTATCATTATGAAGACTTATCCTTTTCCATTACATAAAGGTATCATTCAACTACACTTTCTTTCAAAATACTTAGATTTTTTTCTTATTTTCTCAACTTTTCCATAGTCCCAAGTTGGTGAATCCGATTACAATTACATTTCCATATAATTGTCAATATTTAATTTCAACATGTAAACTATAAAATTTTATTATATCATAGGTAATAGATTTTAATATTATATTAATGATAATTTATATAATAAAAATAATTCTCTTTTATTTTATTGAAAATATTGTAATACTTGAATATCATGGCCAAGTTTACATATGTAATATTAGAGTATCATAAGTTTCTTACAAATTTTATCTTACAATGTATCTTACAATGCCTTGTTTACCGTTAAATTATATTAAAACTCTTTCATAAGTTATGTTGTTTTCAATCTTTTTGCACTTGATGCTACAAAACATTGGTTGTAGGTTTTTAATAATGTGAATCTAGATTATAAAATGTATTGAAAATATTTTGATGATATTAAATATCAAGGTTGTATGGTTTTAATAATGCAAATAGATTATAAAGTATATTCAATATTGAGGATATTGAAAGAGTTCTACACATGAAATGATGTTCTTATTAGATGACATTCTCATATTATAAATAAAATCCACTGGATACCTTGATCTATAACACCTTGAATACCATTGCACCACTTTTCAACAAGTAAATGCATATGGTATGTTTGTTGTGTATACAAGGAATAATTCCCTCAATCCCTTTGACACCTTACATTTGCGAATGCCAATTTTCCTAAGGAGACAATTCCTTTGATTATTGATGCAAGGAAAATGACATGGAATGTATTTCATCCAACCACACTACTTTGGGCATGGATGGCCCTATATTGGATTTGATTCGCAGATATATGCTCCCTTAGTTATGGCCTCAAAAAAAAAATTCATTCAAAAACTCAATGATTAATATGATTATGTAATTCACACCAAGTTTTGCGTTTTTCCGTGTTCTTCATTTTATAACATGAGATAGAAATATCCATTGCCAAGAGTCATGTATATTTGGACTAGATTGGCAAAACACATCTTGAAACCATCTAGTGAGACCTTATGATAATGGGTAAGTAAATCTCCCTCTATTCTTCACATGTCCTGCATATTGTCATGAGTCTTGGTCACATCTTTGTGTAAGACATGAGTGACCTACTTGTGTAGTAAATTGCTAAAAAAGGAACCATTCTCCCACTTTGGTGGTATTTTCCAATGTCTTCCACTATGGTGGTATTTTCCAATTGTAGAGACCCTTTGACTAAAGGAATAGTTATATCGAATACTTCATTTTGGATGATAAAGTCTAATTTATAGAAATAAAAGAGTCTTAGATGGGAACTAATTATTATACTCATTTATTACTTTGGACATATTGACCAAAGTTATCGAATGCTTATCTTATTCATGATATTTGTATTCACATAATATAACTTCAAATTGACAACTTATTGGATTTGTGTAAGACATGAGTGACCTACTTGTGTAGTAAACTTCTCAAAAAGTAACCAGTCTCCCACTTTGGTGGTCTTTTCTAATGTCTTCCACTTTGGCGGGATTTTCCAATTGTAGAGACCTATAATTGCATCAATTCTCAATTGTAATCTTCAAACTTCCACCTCCCTCTCTCAATCTCTAGCAATTCATATTCTTATAGCCTATCTCTAAGAGATAGTTACAATTGTTCATCTTCTTTACATGCCACTTGAACAATCAATTCAACTTCTTCATGTCATTTGATGCCCACTTCCCAATGACAATGAATTGGTTCAATAGTTATTGTCGATGCACCATACACATGTTTCTTTTGATCTTGTAATCCCTTGTACATTTTCTCAATTCATTGAGGTTAATATATGCACCCTCAAAGAAACCATTAGGATTGATCTATTCCATGGTAACGTTGAGTGCTATTCTACCAAGAACCCCAATCAACTTAGTACTCAACCATTCAAATACTCATATACCATACTGCACGAAGAATTAACCAATAAACATTCTTTAGAACCTTTTAGGGTTTTGTTGACATGTTTTAGAAACATGCATCCATTATTTCCATTAATTATCTCAATTTGATCTTCAAGTCAATTATGCATAGTTCAGTAAATATATCACTTCCATATTAGGTTGGTTCTCTCCTACTGGAACTTCCGAGCAAAACTTCCTACTTAGTCGCACTATGACCTAATTGACTATTTGACTTCTTACACTATTCAGCACATAATAATGTATCCATTCCATTGACTAGTAAGGCATAAAGTTCCATTTGAAGCTCTATTTTTACTAGTTTTGTAAATACCTTATGACACTTTCCTATATTCCTTGGATTTTATCATCATTTGAGATCTTTGGATTTAGGGATGTTGATATTTACAAAATTTTGTGTGTTGATGTAATTTACTAGTATTGTGGCATTGTTGCTCTTTAAATGAAAAGGAAAAGAGATGAAAGAAATCTTGCCAAAAGGTAGAATTCATTTTGTTATAAAATATAAACTGTAACATCCCGCTCTGGCGCACTTACCAAACTTATTATTTGAGGACACTTGCTTGCAAGTGATCTGGATTTTTATGATGATAATTTTTTTTTTCATTATGATGCGTTAAGTTATATGACAGGATGTTTTTACTACCTTGATGTAGACAGGTGATGTTGACTCTGTTCCTTTGAGTGTGCAGGGTTTCGGACCTTGAGGATGCAGAGGCATCGGTGGAACTCCCTTGGACTCCGGATTGATTCGGGGAGTGGGGTATTTGAGTTGTTTCATTTACGATGATATTGTTTTGATTTGATGATATGCTATTGATTTTATGATGTGTTGTTGACATGATATGACATGGTGGTTGATGATGCAGGCTGACGATAACTTGCCGACCAGACTCACATATGGAGTAAAGGGGCCACACATGAGTTCCAAAGAGATTAAGGGAGAGGTGTGGAAAGCAGCCCTGCCACAGCCTACTAGCACTCCCGCCGTGGCTCGAACTGTAGGTTAACGATTACCTAGTTCGAGAGGATCCACGATGCCGTGAGGGAAGACTGCGATAGTCACTCACGATGATTCTAAGGGGCACGCAATAAGGCAGGGGCCTTATTCCTTAGAGCCCTTAGTCTCCCACAAGCTTCACCTGGCGGAGTGTTGACTCCAGGGGTTATAGAGTCTACCAATCCGTCAAGCTAGCGAGTGGCACCCTTGGAGCACATGGTGCATCCTGAAGGGAACGTCGTGCAAAGAATTACAAGTCAGCGAGTGTCACCCTTGGAGCACATGGTGCATCCTGAAGGGAACGTCGCGCGACAGAAGCAATCGAGGCGAGTGGCACCCTTGGAGCACGTAGTGCGTCCTGAAGGGCACGTCGCTTAGAGGATGATGATGAGATAACCTAGATGACCTTGAGATCGTAGCACCTGATAAATTCTTACAACGCCTCCCCTAATTAAATTGTCGCCTTGTTCAGTCAAACCTAGATTAGCACATCTCTAATATAGATTTGACCGGACCTAAGAAAAGATCCTCCAAAAATAAACCTAGGGCGTAAACTAACACCCACCTAGGAGTTAATTAAAGTCTTCTAAAAAGTAAAGGGGGTAAAGTAATGAGGGGATTAATTTAAGTGAAACCCTTGGCATTTAAATTATAAGGAAAAAAAAAATATTAAAGAGGGGAGTATAAAGTTAGGATTTCAAAAAAATAATAATAATAAATAATGGAAAG
>ML792670.1:60033-80912 GCA_009831015.1 Picea engelmannii
AGAGTATGTATTTTGTGCTCGTCCGGAAAAGTGGAAACAGAAAAACATTTCATTTTAGAATGTGAGGCCCTCAAAGACAGCAGGGAAAATTATGCAGGTATTTTGGCAGCTAATTCCTGGGATAATCTATTCAGCGAAGAGTTTGTTGAGAAGCTGGGAGCGATTATTGTAAAACTTCACAAGAAAAGGGCCGAATGCAAAAGCCAGATGGAAAAGCAATCTGTCCCGTAGGCTATTTTTAGCCTCGTGGACGTTAAAATTACTTTCATTTCATTTCATTTCAACTCTAAGTCCACAAGTCAAGTAACAAGTTAAGCCATATGCCTAAGTCTAGAATCGACACATAGAGTCAAGCCACAAAACAAAACCACGAGTTAAGCTGAGTCATACCGAGGCCGGAGTCTACAAGACGACACACAGTTAATCAAATAACAAAACCACGAGTTAAGCTGAGTCATACCGAGGCCGGAGTCTACAAGACAACACACAGTTAATCAAATAAACCCTTATGACATGTGATAAGATTTGGTGACAGGTGTTAGTTCAAAGCGCCAAGATACCATGAGGAGGTATCGTTGCTAATTACCATATTCTACAGAGGTAAATCATGCCCAAGATTACAGATGCTTTGCGCCAAGCTAAATCAAGTCAGATTACAGGTGTTTACGGGTTTGTTTGTTAGTCATCAAATTGTTAGTTGCAGGGTTTCAAGCTTATTATCAATAGATCGGATCATCCAGGGAGGAAGTCGTTTGATATCTGGAGATGATTTTTTTTTCAAAGACTGTACAGGAGCCCGACTTGCAGAGATCACAGATCGACGAGATTGCAGAGTATCGATAGTAACAGGTGGCTTAGTGGAAAAATCTCTCAACAATTCACTTTGGCATAAAATACAAAGGCTGGTAACACCCATCGGCTTTGCCAGAAAACGCTAAAGCCATCCACATCGTTGGTTCTTGTACCTGAATATTCTAAATTGCTCATCATCCATCAAGGCCTCTGCTGTTAATATATGGTCTAAGCTTAATTGTGTCCAAGTTTTACAGACAGGAAACATTGATTGTAATCCAGGCTCACCTATGGGAGTAAGCAAGGCGTGTTGTTCATATGACTTATATGATTAAGAATCAAGATAAAGGGGCTTAAGTCGAAGCCTTGGCCCGAAGAGTAGATTTTCAAGGATGGAGGAGGATTTCTAATCTCAGGCAGACATAGACTCATTTGCATTTACCAGACAGGATAGATTACTTACCAAAGGATTTAATCTAGGATTGATCGTTCTTTTGATTGTAATTGTAGTGTTGCTTGTTTTCATAATGGATAATTATGTTCTATACATGCATGCGCAGAAATACTAGAAATCATGGCAAGCATAGATCCTATGACAGTGGAAAATAGAGAGATTGGCTTTTCAGCATCTGATTCTATTGGAAGTGTTGACGAAGCTAAATTGAATACTTCAAACTCAGTTAAAGAACCTGTGGATATGAATTTTCAAAATATTTCTAAAGAAATTGTCCCATCTTTAGATGCCCCAGTCATGGGAGCCCCTATTCGACAGGTTTCTTTCCTAACAGAGTATGTCAATAGTGTTGATTTGGTGAAGCCAAAGAATCTAGTTGCTAGCTGAGAATTGACCAATAGTGCTGTCAACAGCTCATTGAAATGTATCTCATGGGGCTATTTCTCCTAATCTGTTTTAAAGACTTTTGAAGGCTTGCACTTTCGGCAGTTTAGAATAGTTCCAAAAAGCAATCTTAGCTGCCGAAAGCTCTGCTTTCGGCAGCTAAACCTACTCTGTTTCAGGACTATTAGCTGCCGAAAGCACAGACAGGAGCAGAACGCTAGACTATTCGCCCAGATCAGATTTCCTTGCAGTTAGAGCGCCCAAGCAGACTTCCAGGTCCATAACAATTCTAAAACACAGAAGATGGATGTCTTTTATAGATTTTAAGGAAGTTTTAAATTTAAACTTGGACTCTTATTCAGTTGAAGGAGGATTAGAGTTGGTCAACTCTAATCCTCAGCTCCAGCCTTCAAAACAGATGACTCATCAACAGGTTGCAAAGATGACTAGAGAAGACTTCTTTCTCCTCAAAGATAGCTCGTGTGGTACTTGAAGACTCAAGTTTTAGATGGGATCTAATCCCTTAAAGATAGGATCTTTTCCTTTCTGTTGTAATTATATTAATCTCTTTTTGACAGGTAGCTTAAGATCCACTTTCTTGGGATTTGTAACAGTTATGTAAAGTCTATTTAAGCCTATGGAAATATGATAACAAGGGGGGATTCAGTCCTTGAGGCTGAAGATTCCACTTTGGAGACTTTTTCACATTATTGTAAACTCAAACTTCTCATTTTCATTTTCATATTGAGTAATACAAGTTTCTTTTGCCATAACTTGTTCAGATTTCATCTTCTTACCTATTCTGTACTTGCACCTGGAGACTATATTCATGCTGTTATGTTTATTTATGCTTGATAACTGTCATCTTATCATTGCATTCATAAATTAAATTTTGCAAGTATTTATGTGATTATTGTAATTGGCCATTCATATATGCTTTATATATGATTCTGTTGGTATAATAGTTATTTCTCCACACATCCATTTACTTGTAAACTCTCTGAACATTTGTGGTTGAAAGCCTTGTCCATCTAAATGTGTTCATGCATGTTTTGAGTGAGGAGTGATTCAGTCATCCAACTTGATCCAAACCCACCCTTATTTTTGAGAAAATAGTTACAAAAGATTAAGTTACCAGGCATCTCTGACATGCAGCCTAAGAGAGTTTCCTAGAGTGATAACAGGTGTACTAGTTGTATCTTATGGATCCACATGGCATGATCCTAAGAATATAGGTGAGTTTTAAGACTTGTGCATTCTCCTTATCATAACCTTTCAAACTTATGTGGGTTCTCCTAGTCCCAATTTTTTTACAACTTTTCATTTTAATTATTCTGGGTCTATCATGGAACTTATGCAAAGCATAAACACAAATATTAAAGTACACACATTCCAAAAACCCAAAAACTTATTGAATACACTTAAATTGCACAACGAATCTCATGGAGACTTGTGTGGTGCAAGAACATAAAGAGCTAGAATCTCCCTAGACTTATGGGCCCGAAATATTTATAAAGTTGAGTTAAGCTCATTTTGAGTCCAGACCTCAAAGTCCTTAAAATATTTCAATAAGAGTGAGGCCTGACATAGTGGAGCGATGTGTGGTGAGACCATGCATTATAACCTAAATATATGCCATGTCCTTCGAGATTATTCTATGTCAATGTAATGTTTCCATGTGAAAACTTATGATTGGTATACATGTCTACAACACCAATGAAGCTAATGACATCATGGTGACATGGCGGTGTTTGAGCTTGCAACATGATCCTTCATTATTGTTGTTTTTACCCTTGCCACACAAGTTATTTCCTTCCCTGTGCACCAAGAATAAGATAAATTTTATTGTAAATTTGTGGGTTGGATCTGTGTTACAACTGTGTAACCTATATAACACAGAGACCTTGATCCATCTAAGAGCCTAAACAAAAATACTATGAATTCCAACCTAATAAAGCCTAGGGTTTGTGTAGAAATATTTTCGAGTTAAAGTGTAAGAGATCTAAATATGATCAAATTCATAAACTTAAGAAAATTGATTCAGTTTTGTTAAATAATTTGGTGGGCTTGTGAAGTATTCATGTTATTTAAAGTGAAAATTGATAGGAATACGCCTAGGTTTCCAGACTCAGATGTTGAAATATTGGTTGTCATTGATGTCAACCCTTGAAGAAGTCTGGTATCCCCAAAGGTATGGTTATGGAACCTGAAGTTGATCAAGGAAAAAGATCATGAAAGACAGTGTAAATGCAGGTAACCCACTCATGGATGGATAGTCCTCATCACGTCGTTTCCGGTGATAGGCGACATGCCACATGGTTCCTCATGGTTGAGGATTTATTGCCTTGTGAAGTTAGAATTCCCAAAGCATGGTCAAGAAACCCCTAGTTGGTTATAAGTCAATTAATGAAAGGGTAAAGTGGTTTTAACAAGAAAGTTAAGAAGCCCTAAATTTAAGGAAATAGGTTACCTCGAAAAAGTATATATACACCTCAAGGAGCCTGTTAGTATCCAAATACTAAATTTTCAATGTTCTCTTTGTTGCAGGAATGGGGTTATTCCCGTAGCACCAAGAAATGTTGTTCCTGAGCACCGGTATCGTATATGGCAGAAGTAGTACTGAGATGTTAACTCACCTCATTAGAGAGGAGGTACAGGAAGGTTGGAAGTTCTTATTCCATACACCCTTGATGTATGGCTATGATGCCTTGATTGAGATAATTTGGCCTTTAAATGCTAAATTTTATTAAAGGATTTGCCAAGTTTTTTCTCGGGTTTTATTGGCCTTTGCGTAGGGTTGATTTTATTATAAATTCCACCAAAAATTTGGTTGTGCCATAAGGACAATCTCCAGTCCTTGAGGCCACGCACCTGCAGTCATACAAAACAAGGGTTAGCTATAAAGTTAAGACCTTCGTGTGTTGAATTGGTATTTGTGAATGCTGGGCAACATTGGTTGAATATGAAGACAGGTGTCGAGAATCATGGTATTCAAACGACTGGCAGTTCTTGGAAAGTGTTCAAAGTACTTTCTCATCCTCCAACCGCCATGTATCCCAAATCTCTGTCAGTAAATTATCGCTTGCAAATTGCTTATATCGACAGGGCATCTCAGATGGCATATGACAGAGTAGAGTTTTCTTGTGTATCCACCATTGGGCATTGAGATCAAAGTCCAGAGTCAAGCGTACCCGCATACAAACACAAGCCAAAGCAGAGCCTAAGAGTCAAGTGCCAACCAAGCCACATGGAGGAGGAGTGCTCAGAATGAATGTCCAGCATGACTATGAACGCCAAGTGCATGTATAGCAAGCACCAAAGTGTCAAGTTTGAGAGAACCACCAAGATTGCCATAAGACGGCCGAATGTCAAGTATTGGGAATACTAAAAACTGAGATTAAGATGTCGATTGGGAGCGCAAAACATTCAATACCAGGTGTTAGAACAACGTTGAGTATCTGGGTCATTCCAAAGCATTAGCAGATTGGGGTTTTGTTTCAGAGCATCCAGAGATCAAACACACAGAACGCCCAATTTCATGGAGAATACAGAGTGAACATTCGGGCATTGTGGTTATTGACAACATGGGAACAAAGTGCAAAGGGTTTCCATCACCAGTGCTCGAGCTCATAATCCAAATTGTAGTCGGTTCCAGGTTCTGTGAATGTTAAAATTTGGTCTGACATCATGGAAAACCCTCGCGGTAATTCCCCTCTGCATAGCACATTGTATGAGACGGCCAATGGATGAGCGTGCTATGGGCCGATCTGCTTAAGAGTTTGGGGACTTTCAGAATGTTTCTACGACAAAGAGCACTGCTAACAATAGACATGGAGACCCTTTCCCATCAGTTTCAGTTAATAATAAAGATGAATTTGGAGATTTTCAGAAAGGAAACAAAAATCATGATTCTACTGTCAGTGGAGATCCCTTTGCAACATCCTTGAATGTTTCTAATGACCTATTTAGTGCTAGTTCAGTTCCTAATTTGTCAAATACAGTGAAGCGAAAAAATGAAAGGAGTTTTGATTCATGTCTTTTTGGACCCTTTAACTATTTTAAAGGTGCCAATTTCAATTTGAATATGTGAGTTTACTACAGGCAACAGGAACAAATAAATTTGTGAGTAAGCAAGGAGCTTTTCAAAGCTTTTCCCCTTATATAGAAGAGTTTATTATCATCATCAACTTCTCTATACAAAGTCTGGGAATTACTCATTGATCTTCACTTACATGGATTGGTCAAAAGATTAGACATCTGTTACACATTCTATAGCGCAACATAAAGGAGGGATATTGACCCTATATTGTAGCATATTTTCTGGAGGTTGTGTTGCACAAGCTATGAAAGGTTATATTTTCTAGCTAATTAAAAGTTGAAGGTCTGAGTTTTGAGGATGAGGTTAGCGAGCTATCCAATTTGGTAGCGCCAACCAACACTCGAGGTCTCATGTTATGACAGAGTTTTTGGAGCATTTGCAGGATCTCAGATCAAGATTAGAAGATGGCATCAATTAAGCATATGATGAGGATTATCATTATCTTCAGATTTTAAAGATTTAAATTTAGCAGCTCCATGTCAAGTTCCAGATCTCGGGAAACAATTGTAGACAAGATTCATCATTCTAGGCATGGAACCAATAGTCAAAATATCATGGTCAAATTAAAAGCAGGGCACATGTCAACATGTGGAAGAAAATCCAAAACTTTATAGATTTCGAGCACAAAATCAACAGCCTATTCCAGATCTTGTGGCAGAGATATTTCTCATTTACTATTTTTATAAAAATTTGTTAAAGACCGACTCTATGAGCAATTTTATATATGCAAAATATTTCTAATGTAAAGAAAGGGAGAGAGCAGACCTGAGAAGGGAATTGGGGCAGAGGCCTGAGAAGAATTTGATTAATCAGCGTTTGTAGGAATTATTGTAAGCCTATGGGCATTTATTTAAGTATTCATTTCTGACATTGAACATCCCTGTGAGTTGTGTTATCAGATTGTGATTTTTTCGTTTTCCATTCTGTTTTTCCCTCTTGCTTGAATGAGTTACAGCCATTGAGAATCAATAACTGTCCATAGACAATAGATTATTGAGCAGCAAGATTTGTTGTGATTTGTCTGCTGTTTATGTGCTTTGTTCAAGTACCTGTCAAATCCCTTTTGCAGAGAGAATCTCTGTTTGGTGGATGTTCTACTATCTATCACATTCTCCATTCTTCTAACCTTCACCATATAAGTATTTTGTCTGATATGCAGTTTACTGGCCTTCAATCTAACATAGTGTTTGCTTGACTCCATGCCCAATGGTGATTCATTGTTTTGCATTTTAGCTTATTCTTTTATTCTTTCTCTTTCACTTTACCTGATCTACCTTATTTCAAAACCAAAACACATCCTTATTTATAAAAACATAGCAATAACTGAAGATGTGCTAGGCTTGACCCTATAGCAGTCTAGGGGCAACTTCTAGCACTAACAGAGTCATTCACAAATATATTCACATATTCATTCTATTGCTTATGAGTAAGTGATATATTGACAAGTTTGCGATGACGAAATCTGAAGCAACGAAAAGTGAGAAGTGTGAGAGTCTTGGGATCACAAAGGAGAGCTAGGGATTTCTGTAAAAACCCTAATTTAGCTTACCCCCGCGGGTTGTTTAGGACTCGCCACATGAGGCCTCGCTAGACAACAGTCTTAGTCCCGCGAGGACAAGAAATTATTGGGGGAAATGTTAGTACCAGGCTGTTGAGGTCCAAGGAAAGGTTACAAGTCATCACTATTGTGCATTAGGTCAGATACAGAGACAAAGGTATGTTTATGTACTTGTTTTGAAGGTTATACTTGGTTATGGTATGGTACATGCTTGAGGCATTGGCACATGATTGAGATACATCTTGGCTACATGGTTGAATGAGATATACTCTTGTATCTAGGCTAGTATATGGCATGACTGTTATGGTTCACTATCATATACATATCTTTGAGTGATACAGTATATAAGTTATGGTACATGGTTGATGGTATGATACATAGTTGATACATGGTATGGTACATAGTTGATACATGGTACGGTACAGGTTTGGCACGTTGTATGTTACAGGTTCAGTACATGGCTGAGATACATATCTTGTGATGATATGTTGGTGATCTTGGTACATGCTTTATAAATGCATGTTTTGGTGATGTTTGAGCATGTGGTTGAGAGATGTTCTTGGTGATCGAGGATCTGGTCTTGTATCAATGATATTGACAGGTTGGTGAAAGTGACAGGGTGGATACAGTGACAAGTTGACATGTTACAAGTTGATGTGATAGTGGCAGTGGCAGTGATAGTGACAGTGGCAGTGATTGTGGTAGTGACAGTTTTCTCTACACTTATATTTCAAGGCAGTAGGAAGGGGAAAGGAAAGGGGGCTGTAGTCTCCTTCTGGTTGGTGCTAGAGAACATAGGGAGTTGGAGCTTCTTTCAGGTTGCAGCCTAAGAATCAAGGGGTTGTAGCTAGAGAATTCATGGAGTTGTAGCTTCCTTCAGGTTGGAGACTCTAAATAGGGGGTCGTAGCCTCCTTCCTGTTGTGGATGGAGAATTGGGAAGTTGGCGCTTCCAATGAATGTATTATTTGATATATAAGAAAAAAAAATTATGGTTTTCTCCCATTTGGGTTTCCACGTAAATTCTGGTGTATTGTGTTTATGTGATTGTTTATTATGCATTGTTGATGATACATTGAATGCAAATGATAAATTGTTAATAAAGTTGAAGATAATATATTGTGGTTAAAAGTGGTATTAGTTCTCATATTGATTCCCCCCCCTCCTCTCATTATTCCAACAATTGGTATCAAAGCAGGTCCTTCGAGAAACAATTTAACCACTGGAAGGAGATCATGGAATACACAAAGATTGGAGCACTAAGGTATGATGGTCAGAATTATGACTTCTGAAATAAAAGGATGAAAACATTTTTACCGACACGAGGATTTGATGTTTGGCAGTCAATAGTAGGCGAATATGCAGTGCCAACCACTCCCCCAACTGACAAAGATGGAAAGAAACTTAGCGAAAACAATTCAAAGGCTAAAGGAACCATTCGAAGTAGCTTGGATGATTCTGTATTTGTCAAGGATATGCATTGAACCACTGCAAAAGATCTTTGGGATAAACTTCAAAATATTTACGAAGGAGATGCCAAAGTCAAAGGAGCTAAGCTTCAAATCCTCAGAGCTAAGTTTGAGAAATTGAAGATGAAGGAAGATGAAGACGAAACAATGAACATTATTAAAGGACTGGGATAAGAAGTTGATGAATCAATGGTCATTCAAAATGTTCTAATATCTCTCCCTATGAGATTTGATCCTAAGATATCAACCATGGAAGAAAGAATAGATCTTGGCACTTTGAGCATGGATGAGCTACATGGAATATTCACAACCTATGAAATGAGAATAGAACAAGAGAACCCAATCATTGTTGGGATCATGATTTGGTTGTTTAACGATGTTGATTGAATCCTTTTTGACCGATATTATATATGTATTAATGACCATTTTGAAGAAGTTTTGAAGGATTTCATAGCAAATCATCATAGCTTATACCAGGTACGTGTAATTGATGTTTTGTGATGATTTTGAGTTTAATTCAGTTTGATTTAATGATTACAAGAAGCTAATGCGCGATCTATGTGTCACAGGGCAAAATCGCATGGCGTTTTTCCATCTAGTAGCTCATCCAGTACTCCATCTATCATTGCGTCCAGTACTTCATCTGGCACTGCGTCCGACACTGCATCCAGCACTAAAAACGTGGGTGAGTTGGCGGTTGTTATATCGGCAGCCTGTGCTGGGCGAATAGGCGACATGGGTTTTGTTCACCCTCGTGGCCTCTAGCTACTGAGCTCTTGACATGTTGGATTAAGTTGTTATGCTAAGCGTTGAGTGGCTCATTTGGTTTCTAGAAGCCAATGGCAGTTATGGCGTATTTAATGTATTTTGTTGTTTTTAGAGGAGGTCGACCCTTCCAATAGTCGACCTCTCGAATTGTAACTGTTATAAATACCACAATAGTGGTTAGACAAGAGTGGTTAAGAACTGTGAAGGATTTCTATAATCGTTTTGTTGTGTAATTCAAGACATTTTCACAAACTTGTGCAAGACTCCATTTTTAATTTAAATGCCAGAATTGTGTTGATTTAGCTCGTGATTCACTATTGAGAAGTAGCCACGACCTGCTGGGGGCCCACCAATGGTCTGGGTGAATAGTTAGATAGTTAGCTTGTGTATTTGAGTTGTGCAATTGCCATTTCTTTCATTTTCCGTTATATGTGTTTTAATCATTTTACATGGTGTGTGTTGTTGTTCATAATTTAATTGTTTCAATTTCCTCTTTGCAGGTTGCTTGTAAAGGATAGTTGTTAATATGCTGTGTCTTTTTAATTATTAATAAATAGCTTGCAAGCTTAGCTACTAACCTTGTTGTATGATTAAATGCTAATTTGAATTTCTGCAGGTTGAAATAGAATAGCTAAAACAAAGTATTAATACAGAGTACAGAGTTTCTTTGGCAAAGTTTCGATGGATGAATAGTTGCTAGTTTTGATTTTAATTCTTTGTTAGCTTATCTAGTTTGCTTATCAATTTTGTTGTAGTATGTAGAAATAGAATTTAAATCATGTTTTTATAAGCATTTTAACTCGCAATTTGAATTGTTAATAATAAGATTAGTTTGGTTTATTTTATGAAATCTCCATTCTAGATTTAGATTGCAATTTTAATTAAGGGTTTGAGTTTGAGTTAAGTTTTTAGTTATTAGTCTCTAATGGTCTGAATTTGCTTACATTAGCATAAAAGTGCATTTGAATTAAGTAGAATAACATTTTCTTATCATTGATTATTAATGCATAAATTGAGAGATCGCATGGATTTTCAGGATAGTTGATATTTATTCTATGATGGCTAAGTTCTCGTTAGATTGCTTGATTCATACCTTTCATTTCTCCATAGAATTTAATATTGAAATTATTCCTCTTGAGATATCACTAACTGTTAGATGCCATCGTGATGTCATAAGACACCGAAGACATAATCATCATCATTATATTTGAAGTTTCTTGTTATTGTAGATTAAGAGTAATTGTTGATTAATCTTTGAATACTGTCATGCTGCTTTTAATTCAATATGTTAAGACTTCCCTTTGCAGATTAGAAGTAATTATTAGTTTTATCTTAAGAATAGAGTTCACTTGCTTAATAGTTGATTAGTTACTTGCTGAGTAGTTTTGATTAGTTTACTTGTTGCATAAGTTTTAATAGGTTTGTTGTTTGCTTGTTTACTTGTTGTTGCTCATTGATTTGGAATAGATTGATTAGATTAATTTGTTGTTGCTATTGCTCATTAAGTTGAATAGATGAAATAGATGACTTGATTTTGCTCATTAGATTGATTAAGTTAACTTGTTCAAAGTAGGGTTTTCATTTGCTTCTTTAGGAACAATCCATAGATCCATTGTTTAAAAGTTGCCTAGGGTAAATAATTTAAGTTCCTTAATAGGGTTTGCTCATTGATAGTCTTTGCTTAAGTATGTTATCCCTCAGATAAACCATCTCCTTAGTTAGACTATACTTCCTCTAGATTTTATTCCTTGGCACATATAGTGCTACAACTCTAAGTTTACTTACCCTGGATTGACATTTTAATCGAGGGATTTAGTGCATATAGAACACCCATCATTTTTCGCGTCGTTGTCGAGGAGTTGTCTGAGGGTAGGAAATAGATCATTTCTAAACCTTAGCTTTAGTTTGGTGGTGGGGGGACTTTAAGACGAGAGGTAAGAACCTGCACATCTGTTATAGCAGGCTCCCCCAAACCCAATGGCAGTTTTTCTTTTCGTTGTTTGCTTTCATGAACAGACCTAGGAACCCAAAGGGAAGATACATTAAAAGAAAATTAGACCTTTCAACCAAGGTTCCTTCCGACCTTTTTGGGGGAAGGAACATTCCAATCATAAACTCCGTAGACCGGTATTGAAAAACATGACCTAGCTCAACCCAAAGAGCTAAAGTAGTCTTTGAAGAGACTAAAACAGGGAGCACTATAGAACAAAAAGTTGAAGCATCAGTAATAGTGGGAGAGGAGGCAAGACCACTTGAGCCCTCCGCAGAACCAAACAACACAACCTTTTTTTTCTTACCACCATCAGGAGATCCTAACTTTGAAGACATCATAGGCCCTGAACAGGTGAATACTTTGTTTAGTAGTTCAGCCAATATAATTGTCTCTTAAATTGACACAGAAACTTTGGAACCAATAATCTCAACCGGCTTGAGTAGAGTCCCAGACACCCAAGTAGTAGGAAGACCTTCCCATCAGAGGGATAAATTTCTTAGACAAGAACCTTGGGATACCTTGTTCTCTTCAAGGATAAAACCACCCAGGCACTCTCTTTTTGGAAACCAAACTAGTATGGATGATCAGGAGGATCACAACAATGTAAGACACGAGGAGGGAGAAGAAGCTGGAAACCAAACCGAAACCACCTTCGGGTTTCCAATTTTGGACACCACACAGAATGTCAATATGAAAAACATTCCTATTACATCGAAAGCAGTGAAGACCCAGATACCTTCCTATTTGAGTTTGACATCTTTTGTAGGAGCTACAACTACTTACAAGATGCCCATAAACTAAAACTCCTTCCTGCCACCCTCAAGGACTCTACACTAAGATGGTTCATGGGGTTGGGAGAATCCAGTATTAGGTCTTGGGAAGCCATGAAAGATATATTTTTTAAGAAGTACCAAGATTACTGCAAATACAAGGATTATCGTAATGATATTTTCAAAATCCAACAGTTAGAGGACGAGAATCTCGAGGATTATATGGAACGGTTTGCTTATATCTCACAGAAATCAAAATACCATGATCTTCTAGATGATGCAGTTAGGGCTCTTTTCCTTAAAGGTATTTCAAAGGAATACCTGGAGATACTTAACCTGATGGCATTAGGTGACATCTCCCATAAACCATTTGCCGAAATTTGTGAAATGTGTAAGAATTACTCGAGTAGTAGAGATAAAACAGGAAAGAATGTTCGGGATCCTTATAGTAGAAACTTAAAACCAGTTAGTTCAGGTGGTATCACAAGAGTAGAGATAGGGAACCTTTTAGAGAACTTCAAGACATATATCTTTAGCACAATAGGTTCCCAGTTGGACACCCTAAAGATTAAAAAGAAACAGGAGGAGGAGAATGCAACAATGAGCATATTTTTCCCAAGATGCAGGAGGAAGCATTCCTCAAGGGAATTCCCATTAGATAACATTTCAATTTGTGGCTTCTGCACAAAAGACCGCTCAACCGAAAAATGTCCATCATTGCCAGGTTTGATAGTCATCTATATAAGTGGGGATCCTGAGGAGTCTTCTTATGCACCTAGGAGGCCATGGCAGCCTAGGAATCAACCTACATACCCGAATCTACAACCTCAAGTTCCACCTTATTATCAACAACCACAACAATGGAACTCACAAAGTTGGCAAAACTGGTTTACACAATATCACCATCCTTGGATTCAAGGATGGAGAGGAGGGCATAACCAAGGGAACTCTCAAGCTCCACCTGTCCCTATGCCCAACCATCCTTATCCTCAGTTTCCACCAAACATCCCGCAACTTCTGCTAGGTTTTGTTCCACCGCCTTTACCTCTTATTCCCTAACAACAACTGCAACAATATCAGAATGCAAGCTCCCTGAGACCAACACTATTACCGACACAACCAGTGCCCAATCCCAATAATAAGCCCACTCAAACTCTTCACAATGTTGAGATGCAGGCCTTCCCAACATATGTTATTTCTCTTGTTCCATTGCACGAGATTCAACTGAGGTCAGGAAAATTTTTGGACAGGCAGAGACCTTCAGTAGTCATCCAAGAAGAAGAAGAAGAGGAAACTCCCAAACAACCCACGAATAACACTAGGTGGGAAGATGTTATTGTTCCTAAGGACCAAGAACCCAAGCTTCCCCAAAATGAACCTTCACAAATTACAAAGGACCCTCCTTATCCAGAAAGATTAGTAATCAAGAAACCTACCACCCGACTAAAATTTGACATCTTGAATGAATTGAAGAATATTTGTGTCAAGATTCCCTTGCTACAAGCCATTAAGGATATTCCAATCTACAGTAAGGTGGTCAAAGAATTGTGTATTAAGAAGTGAGGGAGCAAGCAAAAAGATCCTCCAACAATACATTTGATAGGAGAACTTTCTGAGTACATATCAGAGTAGCCTAAGGTAGCAAAATATGGGAACCCAGGAAACCTCGTAGTGACCATAACCATTAATGAGGTTTCCATTGGGAACACTCTCATAGACCTAGGGGCAGCCATCAATGTTATGACCGTTACTACCTTGGAGGAATTATAGTTAAAACCTCTTCTTAGACCTACCCCAACCATTTTGAAATTAGCAGATAAGACCAGGGTTATACCTGAAGGAATTTTGGATGATATCATAGTTACTTTAGCCTCATGGGAGTACCCAGTAGACTTTCTTGTCATTCACTCAAAGGATCCTACCAAAGGCCATCCCGTTATTTTGGGAAGACCTTGGTTAGCCACAACCAATGGATTTATTAGCTGTAGAGAAGGAGAAATGACCATCTCAAATGGACTCTCTATCTAGAAGCTCACCATATATACTCCAGCTCAACATATCATGGATAATCTATGGTGGCTTGAATGTCCATACGAGAATGAGAACTGGGAAGAACTCGTGTTGCCAAGTGATCATTCATGGGCACTTCAAGAGCACACAACGGAAAATGTGCTAAACCAATTTATTTTTGCTATCACGTGTGTTGATTTTCCACAATCTTTTCCCCAATTTGCGTACATGTTTGGGGAAGAATTTCGCGAACAATTGGACCCATCCATTTTTTCTTCGACATCTTTCATCTTCGATATAGACGAATCTGCCACATCTTGTACCATGCCCTACGAGATTAGTTCAGGAAAATTTCTGCATATAAACTCCGGGCTAGATGCAGACCAACAAAAACAGTTAGTAAGTATCCTTAAAGAATAATCAGGGGCATTCGCCCGGGAATACACTGACATGAAGGGTATACACCCTGACACATGCATTCATCATATATATACCCATGGGGAAGTAAAACCTGTTAGGCAACCCCAGAGAAGGATGAACCCAACACTCAAAGATATAGTAAAATAGGAGATCCAAAAGTTATTAAATGTCGGATTTATTTATCCCATCTCTGATAGTAAGTGGGTATCCCTGCTTGTAGTGGTTCCAAATAAAGTGACCGGGAAATGGAGAATTTGTGTTGATTTTCGGGAGCTTAACAAGGCCACTCTGAATGATTATTTTCCTCTTCCTTTCATTGACCAAGTTTCGGATACCCTGTCTGGAAAGAAATATTTCTCCTTTTTAGATGGATATAGTGGGTACAATCAAATTCTCATAGCACTCGAGGATCATGAAAATACTACCTTTACTTGTCCTTGGGGCACCTATGCCTATAGGGTCTTACCATTTGGATTGTGTAATTCTCCTGCCACATTTCAACAAGCAGTACTAGGGATATTTGTTGATCTTATTCATGATTGTGTGGAGGTATACATGGATGACTTCATAGTATATGGAAATACTTACCAAGAAGCCTTATATAATTTAGAAAAAGTCCTTATCAGATGCCAAGAAATGAACCTGTCTCTAAGTCATGAAAAATGTAAAATGTTGTTAACTAAAGGAGTGGTTCTAGGAAATCATGTTTCATCTGAAGTGATTAAAGTCGATCTTGCTAAGATTGAGGTCATTGTCAGACTTCCACCCGCCAAGACTCAGAAAGAGGTGAGAAGCTTTCTTGGACATGTCAGATACTACCGACGGTTTATTGAAAATTTCATGAAGATTGTTGCACCCATGTTTGGATTGTTAATAAAGGATGTTGATTTTATTTGGACTGAGCAGTGTCAAACCACCTTTGAAACCCTGAAAGCTAAGCTGTCTGCGACACCAGTTCTTAGGGGACCCAATTGGGCTCTCCCATTTCACATATCCATTGATGCCTCTGACACCACAATAGGAGGAGTATTAGGGTGGAAAGAAGACTAACAGTCCTATGCCATTTATTTTGTGAGCAAGAACTTGTCCCCTGCTGAGTTAAACTACATAGTTACCGAGAAGGAATTCTTGGCAGTAGTTCATGCTATCAATAAGTTCATGCTATCAATAAGTTTCACCACTACATCACAGGTTACAAAGTATTTGTACATACAGATCATTCTGCCATTAGATTTCTCATGAATAAACCCATAACTAATGGTCGAGTGACTAGGTGGCTCCTGCTATTGCAAGAGTTTAATATCACCGTTCTTGACTGACCTAGAAAGGAGAATTTGGTAGCTGATTTTCTTTCACGAATAAAAAATGAGGATGATGATATTCCCGTAGATGATAGTTTCCTAGACGAGCACCTTTTTTCCCTTTCTGTGAATACCACGTGGTTTGCGGATATGGAAAACTATTTGGCTACTAGGAAGTTACCATCTCATTTGTCACCTCATGAAAAACGTAGAATTATTACGCAAAGTGCCAATTACTCTTGGGTTGGCCATGAACTTTTTTGTACAAGTCCAGATTTGATTATTCGTAGATGTGTCCGAGAGGATGAGATACTAGAAATCCTACGAAGTTGTCATGATGGACCATGTGGTGGCCATTTTTCTGACAAACGTACAACATATAAAGTGTTACATTCAGGTTACTATTGGCCTAGCATTTTCAAGGATGTTGTCAAGTATGTGAGGAGTTGCGATAGTTATCAAAGGACAGGAAGACCCACATCGGCTGACAAAATTCCCTTGCGTGCCCAAGTTATGATAGAACCTTTCGAGAAATGGGCCCTTGACTTTGTAGGACCAATTTCACCCATGTCTCATAAGAAAAATTATATTTTGGTTTGTACAGATTATGTCACCAAGTGGGTAGAGGCAAAAGCCCTATTTAGGGCTACATAAAAATCCGTTGTTGAATTCATTTATGAAGACATCTTTACCCGCTTTGGTGTTCCTCGTGAAATTGTTACAGACCAAGGCACTCAATTCACTTCTAAGAAGATGAGAGAACTAACGAAGAAATATGGGATTAAGCACTACAAGTCTTCTCCATACCACCCACAAGCTAATGGTCAGGTAGATTCCACAAACAAATTTATGAAAGCTATCTTAACCAAGACTGTTCAATTGCATCATTGGGATTGGGATGATAGGCTTCCAGAGGCTTTATGAGCATACCAGACCACCTAGAGAAACACCATTGGGCATACCCCTTATGAGCTAGTATATGGGAAACAAGTGCTTCTACCAATAGAATTCCAAGTAAGGACCTTCCGTATTGCCGCGGAATTGGGATTAAACTTAGATGAGGCTTAGAAACAATGAGCCCTACAATTAAATGAGTTGGATGAGATAAGGAAAGATGCTATCCAACGAACAATATTAGTCCAAAAACAAAGGAGCAAGTGGCATGACAATTTTATTAAGAAGAAACAATTCCAACCTGGTGATTGGGATTTGTTGTTTGAATCCTGATTTAAAACCTTCAAAGGCAAACTTGCCACTCAGTGGTTGGATCCTTACGAGGTAGTCACTGTGTATGACAATGGGGTTGTGAAAATCAAAACAATTGACGATGGGCAAGTCTCATTTGTAGTAAATGGACACCGACTCAAACTTTATCACATGCCCATTTCCAAAGAAGATTTTCTACAGGTCATGTCAATTGACAAGGAATTGGCCTTAGTAGATGGGGAAGTCCCTCCTTGTTCTTGAATGATTTTTATGAATTTTCAACTGTACATATGTAAATAATTTTGAATTTTTTTGATAGACAATTCTAGAGATTTATGCAGGTACTTATTTCACCATGAGTAGATAGTTTCAAGAAAATATAAAAGAAGGATTTTTCTTCAAAATATTGCTATATTTGAACCTTGCTGTCTACTAGGCATCAATGGAATAATGACTTGCTGTAATTAACCACATTTTTGCAAAGATTTTCATATTCTTTTTCTCAAGGCATCTCTAATAGCAGTTGCTCTTAAACCTTCACCACTAGATATAAAGAAGTGATATCGTAACCATCAAACTTAGAGTTTACTCGTACAATTTTCCCAAGAACCCCGAGTAAGTGAGTAAAGTATCTTTATTAAAGAGTAACAAGGAGGTATGATTAGCGGTTAGTCATGGAAACATCACAATAACTTAAAAAAAGAGGAAAGTGAGTTGAGCCTAAAGATACCTTTCTGTTCTTTCCCAATGGTACCATCCACTACACACTAAAAATGATTGATTATATCATATCTTTAGATAAGTTACGTCCGCTTAAGTACCCCTTACATCAGGACAATCTATAAGGAATATATGTAGGAAATTCATCCTCTAACATAAATTCAATCCCAATCAAAAAACGAAAAGAGAAAAAAGTTTGTTTGTTTGTTTGTTTGTATTTTTATTTTATTTTTTGTTTTTTTCAGAACTGTCCCCCCATCTTCTTGCACAAAGCAATATTATACTAAAATATTAAAAGATGGAGGGATAGTCTCTAAGGGTGTAAGCGGCTAACCGGCCGGGATACTGAACAGGTTTGCTGGCAGCGGGTACCGGCCTGTGGTATGACTAGGTAAACCTGCCGGAGTACTGAACAAACTTGCTGGCAGCGGGGCATTCTACCTAGCGAGGATGATAATCTGACAAAAAAATAATAAGAAATTTAAACTTGTCCTGATGTACGACATTACTTGTAGACAAAGCTAACACGAAGTATGTATGGTTAAGCTAAGGTTAATGAACTCCATAAATCTTCCATTGGGAACCAACTTTGAGACTATCTTGAAACTCTCTCACCTACCTCTTCTTATCTATATGTAGGATAATATATCCTATAGGTAGGGCCATATTCTAACCATCTCGTGAGACCGATATGTGAAATTTATCTCTACACTTAACAAGCTGTAAATCTTTGGCTACATGATATAGGTTATTATATCAACAGTTATTTTATTTCAAAATGCTAATTCCCTGTGTGTTATAAACTGTTGTACATTTCTTTGACAGACCACTTAACTGGTTTTTCTTTACGGACCGTTCATTACAGATTTGGATTACATGCCTTATAATATGCAAGAAAGAGGAACAAATTGTGTGAGCACGATGGAAAAACAAGTACTAATGGAACACTCTACTTCTGTTCACTGTGACTGTCAAAATCGTTTTAATACTGAATGCTATGGATAAAACATCCATTACAGGGTGAACAAATTTCATTTCGCACAGGGGTACCATATGGAGTGCCATATGGAGTGTCATATGGGGTGCCATTTGAAAGACCATATAAGGTGCCACATGGACGACCGAATGACGCATCATGTGAAGGATCAGATGAGATGTATACACACAGTAAATCTCCAGGATTTCAGGTAACCAAGAATCATTTGAATTTATTTGAGTTAGTTAATGGCATTTGAGAATTAAATGATACAATTATAAAAACATTTTTATGATCAAATGTCCAAGTCGAAGACTTGGACATTGATCTAACTCCTTCATCATTACAATTGCCTCCCAAAGGATGCTCTTCGAATTCGAAATCGACACACTCACAGTCACAAATGGAAACTCGTGTGTGATGAATTCATCAATGAATTCAACCGTTTCCACCTTGGGCACATTGAAAAACGGAGGGATCGCTCAAATTGTTATCCCATTTGTGCATTACGCTCACCCTTTGCTCAATTGTGTTCTCCCTCTGCTTAATCAAGCTCATCCTCTGGCTAATTGCGCTCATCCTCTATCAAAATTTGCCTCTATTCATTCTCCACACTGTCACCATTCCCAAACGGCATGAGCCGTCCTCCTATGCTAACCTCTTTGCTATACCCGAGTTCGCATACTGTAGGTAGGTGTTCCTTCGCGCAGGGTGGGGACCGTTCTTGACCCATCTGCAAGGCCACGATGACGACGTTTCTCTACAATTCACCCTAGGATTCGATGGAAGGATGGCGCACATGGGGTCTCTCACCTTCGTGGTCTCTGAGGAATCAATTTCCTCAGCCATAAAGCTTCCAAGGGTTGGAGACCGTTGGTTCAAACACCACCAGTTGCCACTAGCGAGATACAATAGGGTCTTTAAACCCTAGTTTCAGAATGTCTTTGGAGCTAAGGGATACTCCAAGGAGTGGATTAAGGATGAGCTAATTAACCCTCTGATAGTCATCACCAGAATCTTCACTTGTGAAGGTAGATATTTTGTTTTTAAAGCCTGCCATTTTCATTTATTAGCTCATTTTCAATTCAATAAGCCATCGAATTTCCCTTTTTACTTCTTAAAAAGTCTTGAGAAGATGTCTTCCCAAGTACGAAAGAACGTGGCCAATCCCCATAACAGCCTATTCCACCATGGCCTCATCAAATTGCTTGTTATAGCTGAGTTGGAAAAACATGGGAAGACATGGGATGAGTTCATTTACCGATTTTCAAACCCTCGTCTTACAATTAAGACCATCAAGAAAACACTTGATCTAGGGATTTTTACTCCATCCAAACCCCATTCTCCGAAGACTCCAAACCCTCCTACTCAAGCTATCCCTTTACCAGAACAAAAGACCAAGAAACTTGTTGATACCCCTGCACCCTCATCGGGAAAGAAGACTAAGAAGCTTATCAATAACCCTCCAATGCCCTTAGCATCTATTGATCCTACACCCAAAAAGTTACAAGAGGTAATTCAACAAGACTTCCCTATAGTCCCCACAAATAAGAGAGGAGCTAATCAATTCAAGAGAGGATCTTTTCACAAAAGTGCCCGAAATACAAGAGGAAAACCTTATGAAAAACCCCCAAGCACTTCGGACCCTATCCAAGTATCTTTCGATCTTGAAAGCCCTCATAAAAGACTTAGGGAAGTGTCTGCAGAAGAATTGGAGCCTCATAGAGAGACAAAATATGAACCTATTTCTCCTCATAAACCTCCCGTTACTCCTACCTCCTAGATGCCTATACCAGATCCCAAAACTGAGAGACTTTCTACATCCTTCAAAGGATCCAAGCCCTCCTCTGAGATATTTGATCATGCTCCAGCCATTGAAAAGCTACAACATGAAAATGTTCAGCTGCTGCAACAATTGGAAGAGAGGAAGACCATGGATAGACATCTCCACCATGACAATG
>ML792670.1:102994-138094 GCA_009831015.1 Picea engelmannii
CAAAGTGCAAAGATTCCTTCTGCACATCGTCCTCTCATGTATCTCGACTTGTTGAGCAGCCTCAACCGCAACAGGTTCGTGACATATTTCCACAAACTGAGCAGCGCGACGTCTCCAGCAAGACAAACAACTCACCAAGATGCGGATTCAACAAATGCTTTTCCCTCTCCCCTGGGAACTCAACACAATGGATACCATTGCTTCCTAAGGATGGAGGACTGATCCAGGTGGATATTGGTGGCCACCCACCTTTTCCAAATGGCTCAAAACAGCTTTCCGACAATTTACTATTTTTAGCAGGTTTTAACTTTCGGGGCCATTTTGAGGGCCCAAATGAAGGTTTTTCACGATCGAGGTTCTCAATGAAAGATGAAGGCATGATTAGCCCCCCAAAATGAATCTCCTTGATGATACCTTTCCAACGAGCTATCACACGCCTAAAACGAAGATCGTATGCAAAAGTTACGACCCCGGGAAGTTGATGTACTCACTTACCCAAACGGGGCCCACATGACTTTTGGCGTTTCATCTCCCAGGGTTAGGTTTTTGGATGTCTAGGGTTTTTGGAATTCCTGCTTATTGTAAAAAGGCCTTCAGAGCCTCATTGTAATCATCTTCTTGGGAATGCGAGTAGCCGTCACATCTCTTCTTAGAGATAAGATCCCACCATTCTAGCGAGTCTTTCTCTCTGTATTTTTACAGTCTCTGTACATTTCTTTCATTAATAGAAATCGTGTATTACTATATATCTGTGTTTATGGTTGCATCTCTGATACATTTCTGTTATATTATTGAATATCTGTGATATCTCTGTGCATTTCCTTATTATATCTCCGCTCTTATTTCGTGCCGAAAATAATCCGGATCATTGGTGATCACCTATAACTTTTCCCCGAGCTTTGTTGCCTGTGTCTATGCCTACTCAGTCTTCTCCTTGAGTGTATCCATTACCTGGATTGAAATTTTGTCACTGATCAGTTCCACACACTCTACCTGAGTCTGTGCTATATGTGCCTTGGCTTCCTCTGCTTGTGCCAGAACTTCTGCTACCCGTTCTTTCAACGATTCCATTTGATCCTGCCGCTCATGTTTCTATGTTTGCACGGTAGTGAGATTTGCCTGCAATTTCTTCATTTCCTGCGTTCCCTTGATGCATTCTTTGATTGTCATTGTCTTCTGCCTCTGCTTGAGATCTTGGATCGCTGCATTGATCCTTTCCTTTTCCTTGTCCCACTTCTGGACCTGCTGATCCTCCTCTAGCTTAGTCCAAAGCTGTGTTGCTTTATCGAACAGGTCGGATGTTGTGCTGACATGTTGCTCAATCTCCTACAGCTGCGTTGCTACTTCTTGCTTCCTTTGCTCCTTGACTGCTGGTGGAGTGGTTGGCATGAGCTGTTCTCAGAGATTCTTGATCTCCTTTTGATATTGATCGATTTTCTGTGCAATCCGATCAATATTTTCTCCTACTGTGATTTCATCACTCTGCGCGGCCTGTGGAATCTTCTAGCAAGTTCTTGCCACTTTCTACTCCAATCCTTTTATGCGCTCCCTTTCCTCCTGCGTCTCAGACTTAGCCTTCTCATAGAATATTTCCAGCTCGTCTCATTTCTTTGTTGCCTACTTCAATTCGGTTAAGTATCTGCATGCGCGAGACTGTACCTCGTGGTTTATGCTCACCTGCAACCTTGTAGTGCCCCTGATGGTATCCTTGTCAACACAAGTTGGATTTGTCTTAAGTCCTTCAAGGGTGTCTTCCCCACAATTTCGTCCATGCGCAGCATATTAGGGTTGATATGGAATGTTACGTGTGGCTGCAACATTGCCTGGACTAACTCTCGTTCTTCTTCTTGCACTCTTCCTTTTGTCTGCGGTGCTGATGGTTTGATTCCCTTGCTGCTTGCTGCCTGCCCTTCCTTGATTTGCTCGAGGAGATGCCACAGGTCTACCAATTTCTCTTCAATATTATTTCTATGGTGTGCAGCATGGTCGAAGTCCTCGGATAGACAATCCTGGACCATTCGGGCTATCATTTCCCCATCGTCATCCGTCATCGTATACTCTGGTAGTGTTCTTTAGGCATTTGATTTCTTGCACACACCTCCTATCTGTGTGGCTAGCCTCTTGTTTGTCCCTGCTTCTTGTGGGTTGGGATTTGCTGCGATCTCTTGCACTTCCTCAGCCTGTTTCAACTATTCTTTGGCAGCCTGTGTACTCTCCTTATTCCCCTTCTGGGTCCCTATATTTGTTGGCCCTTCGTTTGTTTGTGTTGTCTTGCCCTGGCCCGTTCTTCGTCTTTTGGGCACTTGGATTTCTGGAGGCTGCGTCTCTCCCTGCTACGCCTCTTCTTCTATTGTTCTTTCTGGAACTTCCTAGGTGATGGGTGGAATCCTCCATTCATCGACCCATTCATTGATGACCATGTCAATGTCACCCTCTGTGATGCAGTAGTGCATATGTAGCCATTATTTATCCGAACCCTTCCTTTCCTATATCCACATTGTGTGTCGTGTGGCTTGGAAATTGACGATGTCCCCATATTGCGCGACAACTTTTGGTGTGATTCTCCACATCTTGGAGATGGATTCTTGCAGGTCACGTAGGTATCCTTCAAAGATAGACCCGTTCATCCTTTTGTGACTAGCGCTTGACGTAGCCCTTAACAATAAGTATCTCTTTCCCTGGTTTGGTTTGGGTCTGGTACAAAAAGTTACATACATTGGCTCTTTCCATCCCATGAAGGCTATTAATGTGATCAGCCATGAATAGTGAAACTCGGTGCCTAGGTCATGTGCATCCTTGCAATCCTCCAGGAACAAGTTCAAGAAATACGGTGCCCAACTCATTGAGGTGCCTTCTGCGCACTGAGTTGCAATTGCAACAACCTCGGCTGGGACTTCTTCCCTGCAACATTTTCTTAGCAGCTTGCAGGCCAAGATTTTCGTGCCCAATTGTGTGGCTGCATCATTGATCCTCTTGATAATTATCCCTCTTGCCCCCCTGTCAGTGCCATACTTCTTCTTCATATCTTATGCTAGCGCTTTCTCCTTAGCTTTATCATCCAAAAACAACGTGGGATCCATGCCCCGAGATGGAAATCCTGTTATGCTCGTGATAAGTTCTACGTCTATCGAGACTAGCTTGTCCAACCAAATTTCACCGCCATGCGTGATTGTTAACAGTTTTTTGACACATGTGGTTGCGTGCTGGACTCTGCCAAAATGTGGTAGGTCCAACAGACCTAAAATTCATGTTTTCTGCAGCCTAGTTTCCCCTTGACGTGGCTGGTCGATTGATTCTCCAACCCGATTTGTGCCCGTAGTTTATAAAAATACCCTCTTCGCAAGTTCCAGAAACTTTTCCTCATCTGCTACATCGTAGTCTGAGTATTTTAGCTTCCCAATATGACCTAGTAGCTCTGGTCCTACTTGTACCCCAACTGGTATGCATGGTAGAACAATTTCTGCTGCAGGTTTCTTGCAAGGCGACCTGGGTATCTGTATCTTGTCTTTCTTCACTGGTGGTGGTTGGCTTGAAGTTCCAACGGCTTCCGGTTGTTCCTTAGTATACCATTCCAGCCAAGCCGAGAGATCTTCAACTGTCCCTTCTGCTGGGTGGTTTGATATGGTCATTTGAGATTCGTCTGGCTCAACTACGTTTTTCGGATTTGGCATCGTTTCAGTGACTTTTGGAGCTGCTTCGATGCTCTCTGGTTCCACCTCCTTTAGAGTTTCTGCTTCCTGGTTTTGCGACTCCTGTACTTCTGCCGGTATGTCTGTATTATTTCCCTCCATTGCTAGCTATTGGATTTCTTCCAGTATGGGTGTCGAGTGCACCACTTCTGTTTCTAGGGATGGGATTTCGTCGACATTGACGATCTCCGACGATTGTTGTTCACCTTCTTCCGCCTGTTCTCGTGACCCGGTCTGAACTATGGTTTTCCTGGTGGTCTGGCTCACTTCTGCTTGCTTGGGCAGTGCCATGGCGGTGAATGTCAAATGCTTGCTGGATTTGAACGGTCTCTGTGATCTCTGTGAACTCTCTTTGTGCTCTTTAGCTTCTGTCATTCTCTGTCTCTTCTCTTTTCATGAATAGACTATTGGCTCCCGCGTCTGTGTGTTGTATGGATTTCCCACGAAGCTTGTCGAGGACACTTCCTTGATTATGAATTTAATGCACCTTAATTACAGGTTCAATGAACCTCCGACAGTTTCGTACTTACCATTACTTTCCCTTGTCGTCCTTTATTGCTGTGTTTAATGTGGCATCCCATTGGTCCTTGCCATCCTTTAATCTTGCCTAGTGCTGTCATGTCATCCTGCTTTTGCTGACTTTCCTTTTCACGCTCGTTTCCCTTTTTATGTGACCGTTGTCCTTCTCCTCACCGAGGTTGTGTCTCTAAATTCACGTGGCCTTTCTACCTTTGGCGTATTGTGATCTCTTGGGTTCTTTCTTTTTGGTTCTTTTTCGATATACTATTTTTTTTTTTTTTTTTACTGCGCGGTGGATGGTCGTCTATCCTTGTATAGCTTCAGTCGACTCCCATTGATCATCCCTCTGAATTTTGTGCCTGATAAATCTCTCAACTATACATCTCCTACATCTGTGACAAATTTTACTTCGTATGGTCCTAAGCAATGCATTCTAAGCTTTCTTGGGTGCTGAAACGATTTGCTGTCATACATCAGTACTAGATCTCCTTCCTTGAACGTTTGATTCTTGATGTGTCTATCGTGCCAAGCTTTATCTCTTTCTTTTTTAATTTGTTGGTGGAATCTTGCTAGGATCCAATCTTCCTCCATGGTCAGTAGTTGATTCAGTGTCTTCTGTACTGCACCTTGTTCTGTCATTTGTGTGATTGCTAGTACGCGCAAGCTTGGTACTAAAAATTCTAATGGCACCATTGCTTCTTGGCCATAAACCAATTTAAATGGTGTGTGCCTTGTCAAATTTTTGCACATAGTCCTGTATGCCCATAGTACTGCCGATACTTTGAGTTCCCAGTCATCCCTATTGACGTTACAGATCTTTGTCAGCACGTTCTCCAGGATTTTGCTAAATGCTTCCACTGTGCCATTTGATTGTGGGTGATATGGTGTGCTCTTCTGGTGATGGACTTCGAACTCCTCATTCATAGTGTTGATGGTGTTGTTTATGAAGTGTGTGCCTTGGTTGCTCATCAAAACTCTTGGGCACCCAAATCGAGTGATTACTTATTCAAATAGAAAATGCATTGTTGTTTCTGCACTATAGTCCTTCACTTGTGCGACTTCTGCCCATCTTATTAAGTATTCCGTCGTGGTGGTAATGTACCTTACTCCTATTCTTTTTGTTGGTGGGTTGATTGGTCCCACAAATTCTATTGCCCACTTGTTGAATGCCTGTAATGTTACTTATGGTCGTAATGGCATCTCGTCCCTTCTATTGGATTTGCCTACCCTTTGGCAGACATCGCATGTTTGACTGTACTCCTTCGAGTCTCTGTGAATCATTGGCTACCATAGCCCTATGCGCAATACCTTCTGCGCGATAGCTTTACCTGCATAATGCCTTCCTGCTATTCCCTCATGGGCTTCTGCTAACACTCTCGGTCTTTCGTGCTCTAACACGTACCTTCGCAAGATGCTATCTGCGCCCATTTTATATAAATGTCCTGCAATCAGTTGATAGTCAGTAGTGCGGACTACCAGGTTTTTCTTCCGCGCAGTGTTATATTCTTGCGGCGCAGTACCTGTACTCAAGTACTGAATTATGTCTGCGAAGTATTCATAAAAAATATGGACTGAGAATAACTATGCATCCGAAAATTTGTCTTCTAAGTTCGTAGGTTCTTCTCCATTGGTGACACTTGATAGGTGGTCAGCTCTTGCGTTCAATTTTCCTAGCTTGACTATGACTTCAAAGTCAAATTCTTGAAATAGTAGTAACGATTGACAGATTCTCCTCCCCAACATTGGCTTGTTGACTAGGTATTTCATGGCTGAGTGATCTGTGAACATCTTAAAGTGTTTTCCCAATAAGTAGTGCTTGAACTTTTGAAGTGTGTAGACCATAGCTAGGCCTTCTCTTTCTGTTGTGTTATAGTTTTGTTCTGAGTCTAATAACTTTCTGCTCGCAAATTCTTTCGGGTGATTCAAGTCTCCCGCTCCTGGCTATGCCAAGATAACTCCAATTGATATAGATGATGCATTTACATGGACGTGGAATGTCTTCTCCCAGTCTGGAAATACTAATATCGGCGCGATGACCATCTTTTCCTTCAGGGTATCCAGACCGTGTTGACACTCTTCGTTCCACTAAAACTTTGTATCCTTTCTTAGCAACTTTTCCATCAGTGTAGTGATCTGCGCATACCCTTTGGTAAATTTCCTTTAGTAACCTGTGTGTCCCAACGTCGCTCTTAGCTGACATATTGTTTTTGGTGGTTGTAAGTTAACAATTACTACGATCTTTGTGGGATCTACGAGTAAACCTTATTTGCATACTATATGGCCCAATAGTATCCCAAACAGTGTTCCAAATATGCATTTCTTTATATTCAGTGATATCTGACATTGTCTACATCTTTATAACATTAGGCGTAAGAATTCTACATGGTTTTTAAATAAGCTATAGATTGTCCAATCATCCAAGTATACTTTGAGAAACTGGTGGATGAATTCCTTAAACGCAACAATGACTACTATGGAAAAGATTGATGGTGCATTCTTCAGTCCAAACGACATGACTGTGTACTGGTAAGATCCCCATTTTGTCGCAAACGTGGTCTTGTATCTGTCTTATTGTGCTATCTTGATCTGATCATAGCATGAGAATCCATCAGTGAATGAGTAAGCTTTGTGTCCTCCTACATCCTCTAGAACTTCATCCGTGAAAGGTGTAGGGAACGGGTCATGTAGGCATGCATCATTCAACTTCCTCAAGTCGACGCATATCCTTATCCCTCCTTGTTTCTTGTCCCGTACTACCATCGAGCTTATCCATTCTGACTCTTTGACTGATTCTATGATGCTAGCTTTGGGCATCCTGTCGATCTTAGCTTTGACTTTCTTCTTACATATTGGGTTCAATCTATATGGTCGATGTCTGATCGATCTTGCTTCTGGTCTGAGTGGTATCTTCATCTCTCCTAATTCTTCTGCTATACCCTTCATCTTTGTAAATGTTGTGGAAAACAAGTCACTGTATTCACACAACTCTGTGATGCTTTCCATTATTTTCTCATCCCAGTAATCTCCAATGCTGGCCATTTTGGGATGCCCGGATGTCCCAATGTTGACTTTCTTTACTCTGATCGGTGCAAAAATGACTTCTGATTCTATCGGTGGTCCTTCCATGTCTATTTCATCTTCTGCTTCTTCAATCTGAATATCACATGGATCAACTTCATCCGGTGCTTCTTCTTGCACATGGTAACACGATAACAATTCCTTGACTGTTTGTTTGTTCCGCTGTTGTTCCTTTGTGATAAGTTCTACTTCTGGTTCTTTGATGAATATCACTCCTCTTATCTGTTTGAGAGATGCATCTATGTTGGGGTTCTCATGCTCGAATGAGAAAGTGACTGTGAAATTTTGTTGCAATGTCGTCCATGTCGTAGTTCCTTTGCACAATTCCTGGTCTATAAACCAGTTCGGTGGTATGCCCTCTAGGGTGTGTATAAAATGATGAGGCTATTCCTCTGGGGTTGTCAATTTCCACAGTGTTCTACACTCCTTCAAGTGTTCCGTTGGTGCCCTTTGTCCATCATACTTCTGCTGTTTGTTGTTTTTATGTTCTGCGCCAAACCTTATGCGCAATAACTGCTTACATTGGTACCAATCTGTGATTGTTTCTTTGTGTGCACCCCACCATCTTACGGGTGTGGCCTTGAGTGCTAAATCCAGTGCTAACAATCTCTAATTCTCTAACACTTCATCTTCGTACTGTGCCAAGAATGTTTCCAACTCATTTATTTTGTGGAAACTGGGTGGTTCTTTGATTTCTGTGCCTACCCATCTTACTGAGCGGTCTATTCTTGCACAACTTCTTGTGGAGACTTCATGTAGCCTTTGTTTCCAGTTTTCTAAACCAATATTTGAATCCGCTGGGCATGAAGTAATGCTCCACCAACTGAGTATCCCATCTGCAGTTGGGTTTACATAATCCTCGTTGCTTGCAGTTGTTCTGTACAACTGGCTGGTTTCCTCTAAGTCTAGGCAAGTAGGTTCTACAAACCTCTCCCCTTCTAATGGGTCTAATGGTGAAATGACCCTGTATTCTCCTGACTCAAATGTCATTTTCCTGGTTTTCAGGTTGATTATGGCCTAGTTGTCAAATGCTCAATCCTGACCAAGCAATGCTGGGTAAGGTGTTGTGTCGTCCACTATTTCAATGAATTCAAAATTGGATTTAGTGTGCACTTTGTCTAGGTCGACTGTCACTCCTTTCAGTCTACCGATTGGTAGGACTCTATGTTGGTTTGCTAGTTTCAATTGAACAGGTGAGTATCCTAATGTTGGCTCTCCCATGCATTTCCATGTTGTCTTTGGTAATACATTAACTTCATATCCTAGATCCAATATGATGTCTCTGATATTGAAATCCCCAATGTTAGCATTCAGTCTAAACTCCCTACTTGTTCTTCTTCTTGTGTGTAGGTGATTAACTATTTTTGGTTCTAGATTCCCTTCCGTCTCAATGCTACATTTTTCTAGTATGTTTTTCAATATTTTCACAGATGATGGATCACTTAATACCCTTACACATGATTGCAAAAAGCCTTTGATTGTACTTACTTGTCCAATGGGTTGTTTTTCATTGGTATGATCCAATGATGGAGGCATCTCATACTCTGGTGCTTCCTTGTTTTGTTGCGTAGTTGAAATCAACGTTATGTCCTCCTTCTGAAATTCTTGTCCGGCTTCCTTAAATATTGCCTTCTCATTCTGCGCATCGAATTGGTTCCTTGGTTCGATGTTCTTCTTCACCCATTGATTATGTACTGGTTCCCGTCGAACTGTGTCAGTACCTATTTTAGCTCCTCCATGGGTAACTATGTTGATGTTCCGTCCTTCATCCCTTGCTTCGGCTGAAATCCACTGAACATTCTAGTTATTCTAGTTCCCCTTTTCTTGGATCTTTACTAGTAGTGTCAAACATTCTTTTGTATCGTGGTTCGATGTGCGACAATACATATAGGGTGCTGGTGGAAGTGGACATTCCCTTGCATAATGTCCCGATTTTTGACAATTGTGACATACCATTGGTCCTCAACCTCATCCGAAACCTACTCTGGCTCATCCTCCACCTCTGTAGCCTACTTGATTTCCTCTCGGTGCGTTATACTGAGGTGCCTAATTGTACTACGCGGTATTGTACTGAGGTTGTGTCACATTGTACTATGGCTGTGCATTATTGTATGGTTGCTGCACAATATTATACTGCTGCTGCGTAGTGTTGTATGGAGTTGGAACTTGATTGAACTGTGGCGTGGCTTTCCCTGTCATCATTTCTGCCTGTACTCTATATGCATCTGATGTCCTTTCTCGCATCAACTCCATAGTTCTATAATCTTTATCGTCGTGGCCCACTGACTTGCAAAAGGTGCAATATGAGCTCTTTGGGACTGTCTGGTATTTCTGCATCATCGTGCAGTGATAAGGGCAGTGACCCGGTTTCTTGCAGATTTCGTACCATAGTCCTCTTATTTGTAACGGATTTGGAATTCCTGCTGCTATATACTGCGCGAATGTTGGACATTCGTTCTTATGGTGGCCTTCCGTCCTACATGTAGTACACCAAACGACTTCTCGTTTGTCCTTGTTCTTATTCTGGTTCAACTGAAATGTTAGAGTCTTCAAATCCTCCTTTAGTTCTTCGATAGTTGGGTCTATCTGCTGGTATTGGTTTTCTTCCAGTTGCAGGGCTGCCTACAGAGCCTCTGCCTGCGTCTGAAATTTCTATTGTCGTAAAGGGTATTTTAAGTGTGAGAGTAGTCAGTTGACAAACAAGTGTCGATGCTGCATATGGATCATGAGATATTTTAACTTTCCCTTCAGTCACTTGAATCTCTGATCAATCTCCCATACAGATTATCCTGGTTTCTATCGTATTTCGATCATCTTGTTCATGTACTGATCCTTTGAGCTTGGCTTCTGTAACTCATTTATTAGTAACTTAATGTCTACCAGTGTCATTGTTGTCCCAGGGGCACTGTTTGTGTCTAGACTCATGTACCAGTCTAGTGCGCGGTCTCTTAGTATAATCGCTAGCTACGTAAGTTTGGTATCTTCATCGGTGATCTGTTTTGCTTCCCAGATCTTTGCACAAATGAATAAATTATTCTCAGGGTCTTCTGCTGCTTCTCCTCAAAATTATGGGAACTTGATGGTGGGATCGTGTCCTGCCATTCCGAATGTTGAACTAATACCTCCACGCGTTGTAGATACTTGAATAGTGCTACCTAAACTGGCTCCTCCAGTTGTTGTTCCTTGTGTAGATGCACTTCTTTCTATTTGACTTCTTTTGAACTTCGGTTGTCTAAATGGTCATGTTTTCTTTGGTGTATTAGTCGCACATGGGTTTATGGGTTCCACACTGACATTAATATGGATAGGATGGCTGCCTTCTCCTCCCGCTCTTGGACCTCTCATCTTCCTTTCATATGTTACGTGCAGGATTTCCTCAATCTGCTTCACAGCCCGAAGATCCTCTACCTCTTCCTCATCACTTGCCAATCCTTCCCTCACGACTATGATTCTCTTCTTGGTAGTCACCTTGTATTGGTAGGGTACTCCACTACGTGTCTTTCCAGCTGTTGCCATGATCTGCTTGATCTGGTCGTCGTCCATCATGACTGGGTCCAAGGGTTCCTCCTTTTTCCCCTTATCCTTTCCTCCTTCCATTTCTCCTCTTTCTGTCAATGCTTCCCCCCTTCCCCCATGCACGCAAGAAATTTTAGTTGTCTGATTCCATCGTCATTACTCCTTTTTTATCTAGCAGTATCTTAATATAAGTATATAGTGATCGAATGTACCTTCCCCTAGGTCTGCGTAGAAACTCTTTCTCTGCTACGCTATACAATTTCGCTGTGTCGACTGCAAACTCTGTTATAAAGCCTACCACAATATTGTCCAGCCAAAAATCTACTGCGCGGGTGAATTTTTTGTTCACCTAATGTAACTGCTCAATCTGTACTGGGGTCCAATATAGCTATCGAATCCGGTTTGTTGCGTGGTTATCCTTCAGCCTTAGTATCCACTCCTGCAAGAGATGTGGAAAATCACAGAAAAAGACTTCATGCAAATCAGTAAACATGTATTTCTCAAGATATTTGCGGGGTGTTAGTCTAGGGTTTCTATTGTCTTTCTGTGCAAATTCTAGCTCCTTAGTTCTTAGCCAAGTTTCGATCTCTGCTTTTGTGGGATTCCATGGTCTCAAAAATGCCTCTTAATAGCTCATTGGTCTCTCCCCTAACATTTTCTTGATCCACCTCCGACAGATCTTCAACTTATCTCCTCTACTCAATCCTCTCCTGTTCACACCAACAGAAACATAACAATTTGTTGGTTATCCTTCTCTTCTATACTATTTGAGTTTGAATTGACCCAGGGTTCATGTCTTTTGGGTTTCCAACAAAGCCTCTAAAACTATTGGCTCTACTGGTAAACCAAAAGGCAACACAACCCACAAAGTGCGCTGCGTAGTCTCACCTGAGATAGCTTTAATGGGTGGCTGTAAGACTCAGGTGTTTACAGCCTAGGATTGAGTGTGAGATAATAGAGCTAAATATTGAACCATCTATTATAACTTGTAAATGCAACCTACTGTTATTCACGACTATGCAGTAAATCCAATAGCTTATTCCCTCAATATTGCAACAACATTTAAACAAGCAATATAATAACTCATTTCTTCAACACAATAACAATAACTGTTGAAGACATGAAAGATATGCATTCATTCATCACACAACACAGATGTTACCATGGTTCACCCCCTCTTGGGCTACATCCACAAAGATTTGGATCTCAGCTCTTTATTATAATATTCTCTCATCTATAGCGTTGGGCGCTTACAACTCTTCTCAATCAGGTAAGATCTATATGAGGCGGACTAGATCGCACAAGGATCCATAGCCTGCGATCCAACCCTCAAGATATACCCTCCTTCCTTTCCACTAGTTCAACAACTTATACAAAATAGGTCTTACAACAAAACATTACATAGCGCATCAACTCATGCGTAACTACAATAACATAATAATACTCTGAAGCAAAGCGAACCTCTTATGATACCTAAGTATCTATATTTATACATTTCGGGCTCTTCATCCATTTACAATACCTTACCAAAACCCTAACCCTACCATCGTTAGGTCTTCCTCCTATGCATGCGTGCTATTCTTCCTTCCAGCTATTGCTTTCCTTGCATGCACGCGTGCTGTTCTTCTTTCCAGCTGTCGCTTTCCTCGTGCATACTTTCTTTCCCAAAAACGCCATGATTTTCCACTTTGGCCTTTGGCTTGCCTCCAACACCCCATGATCGATATAATAACATGCCATACTTTGGAGGAATATCTGCAACAACAATATCCATTACCATGATTTTAGCTGGGATTTGTGCCAAGGTAATACATAAGTCTTTGATCAGATCTATGCATTTAACTTTGCTTGAATCAAAGGAGTATAAATCCTTGTAAGGTCTGGTGATATCAAGCCCCAATTTCTCCATCACAGCCTTGGGCATAAGATTGTGATAAGAACTAAAATCTAGCATGGCATTGTGTAATGTTTTATCATGAATATTCAAACTGATGTAGAAAGGAGGAACATAACCATTGTCAGTTTGTCCCTCAACCTTAGGACCAAACAACAACTCAGGTTGATCATCAACAACGTTCACAGTGTCTTGCCTACTCCTGGTTCTATATTTAATTCTTTAATCACTTGTGATCTATAAGCATTTTTGTTCATCAGTTCTGTCAGAGGAATAGGTATTTTTAGTTTGGCCAATTCGCTTTCTAAGCTGAATGTGGCAGAAGTTCTGCTTTGACTCTGAAAATCTGGTTTATCAGCCACAATTTTCTGTGCAATAGTACTAGGCTGACTTGTGGATGCAACCTCGGTTTGAGCTATCCTTGGTAAAGATTCAGAAGTTCTTTTTGCAGGGGTCTCTGAGTTTTTCTTTTCAGGAACTTTCTTTGTAGTAGTATCAAAAGTTTTCTTAGCTTCATAAGCTTTCTTAGTGAGGTTGTCGTTGGACTTTTTACTCCTTAAGTTGTATTGTCTGTGGACTTCCATTATTGCATTTTCCAAGGCTTGCTGTTCTGATTCCCTCTCATCTACTTTGGTCTGTGAAAGGAGAAAAAGGTCTTGTTCTTCCCGAGTAAGAAAAATGGAATCATTGTCATTAACCCCCATAAGATTTATGTGTATTTCATATGATTCCTAAACTATTTCTTCCCCTTCGTCAACATAGTTTTCTTGAAGAGGAGGCCTAATCTACTGATCAAGACCTCTCTGTTCCCTTTGGTTTCTGGGTTCTCTTTGTTTGATATGGGGAGGATTTCTTCTGAAATTGGGATTTCGAATCTGAGGGCCAGGCTGATTGTCTCTGGGCGGGTTTCTGTCATTAATTTCTAGTCTTTCCATCAATCTCCCCACAGTTCTAACCAAAGAATCTATTTTAGCATCTGTAGTGGAAGTAGAAGGTTATTCCTTGATTGTGACTCTTCTTTCTGTTCTTTGCCTAGCTCTCCTGGCTAATAGGTTTGCTTCAACACTCACAACACTTTTCTGCATATCTTCTAGAGTGGCATAATTTCTTTCTCTCAGTTGGTAGGACATATCAACATCAAATCCATCAGGGAACTTGATTAAGGCTAGGCCTTGAGGAGGTTTGATATCAACAAGAATTACATTATAGATATTATTAAAACTAATGCAATATTCTTGTACCATTTCCCCTTGATTTCTTCTAATATATTCAGATAAAATTTGGAGAGGGTTTTTCTTTACCTTCCATCTGTTGAGAAAAGTTCGATGAAAAGCAACAATATCAACAATGCTAGCAATAGGTAGTGCTTTAAACCATTTTTTGACCTCGCCAGTTAAACTTTGTGCAAAAAGTCTCATTTGAACATCTGCCTTGTCAACTTCCTGCAAATTGAAGAAATCATTCATTTTATCCATGTGCTGTTGTGCATTAAAGGCTCTAATACCATCAAAATGAGGAATCCTGGTTTGATAGTCCTGTGACATGTTATGTAAAGGAGCATCCAGTACTAGGGGAGCATATCTTTCTGCCATGATTGGGGGAGGAGGCTGGACGACAACCTGTATGATTGGTGGGGAAGTGACAGAAGATGTGGAAGACACAGGCCTGGGAGGTATAGACTGAGTTACTTGAGGATTGACAAAAGTTGTAGCAATAGAAATGGTAGAAAGCTAGACAAATTGTTGAAAATGGGCATTATACAAAGCTTGGTCAAGATTTAATTCCAGATCTTGTAATTTTTCAAACTCTTGAAGGATTTATTGATCAAAATCTATTCTAGGAGAGAGTCTTTCAAGGGTTTTAGGTTGGAAGATGGTTTGATCTAGTACTATTTCGTCCACAAAGCTATCATATTTGGTTCTGAAAAGGCTATGTTCAAAAGGTAGGTCAAACTTGATGTCCTGGATTGTGATAAGCTTCTCTGGAAGAGAAGTGGCCCTATGAAGAGGACTGCTACTACCTTGACCTTCGACTGTGCTTCTTTTTCTGATTAATTTTTCTGGATTATCTACTATTGTTACAGGTTCTGGATTAGGATGAGATCTTGTGTGAATTCTTTTCGGAGCCAGAAATTTAAAATTAAAGAAATCTAAATTAATATGTGCAAATTTCAATAACCTCTGAACATTTATCTCTTGAAAGTTAGATCTTTGATTGTTCAGAAATAAGGTTTTTTTTTATCTAGGGAAGATAAATCATAAAGATGGAAACATTAATTGTTCATTCCCCAGTATGGTTGCCACTATGTTAGCACTCTGTAATATCCATAGGTTGTCAAGGGAAAAATGAATGGATAGAGGTAACTTACCAAAACCACTTTTGAAATTGGGATCTAGCCCTGCCACTTTCAGAGAGGGATCTCTCTATTTGATTTGGATCTGTTTGGGGTTAAAGATATTAGGCTAGTTGAAATAATCTAAGTTTGATGTTTTGTTTATAAAGTTTGGCTGAAGAATTACATTAAACTTCCATTGGGATATGGTGTCTATATTAAATATTAAGATCAGATACAATATTTACAAGGTTCCTTCGCAGGGCGAGATAATGAGAATGCTGGATCTATTAGAATTAAATGTGATGAAAAGATAGAACATGTGAGAAAATCAACCAAGCAAAGAAGCAGTTAAGAATTTCTTTACTTAATATCAGATGAACATATGTAGATCACCAAAAGACCAGAAATAGAGTTCCTGAGAAAATTTCTGTTCATTAACTTTCTTTTAATGATTAGAAACAAAAAACATAATGATTACAGAGAAAGATAAACATTAACAGAGAAAGATAAACATCACCAACGTTCAAACGCAAGAATCTTGTGAATAGCCTTTTTATTATTGGTTGATCCTTTTGGAAAGATTACACAAATAACTCCTTGGGCGCAAAAATCAACCCTCAATACTTTGAAGTGAGAAGTATTTATACAAGAGTTACATATGATCATGTCATTAATGACTAGGATATTGTGGAGGAAAAATATAACTAACTAGATTACAATTTACAAAATAATAATAGGAATGCTGATGATCTATTGGAATCCTTGGTGTTGATTCTGAGGGAACCAATTGGTGATTCATTAATTTGACTTGACTGTCTTCCTCATGTTGACTCGAAAATCCACATCACCTTTACTCAAGTAAAGCACATAGGTCTTCCCACCTCTTTTGACTAGGGATGGAAACCTTGAGTAACCTTCTGTATGTTTCGTCCATCTCTGTGTACTTGGCAAAAGTGGGCTTTGTGATGAAAATGTATTTGATCTCATGTTGGATGCTCAGGTCCAACTGTAAAGTTTCTAAGAAAGCCTTGTCAATAATGCTCCCTTGTATGCCTAAAAATTTAGAACCATCCTTTGCCACTATGACGATATTCTTCTTGTAGTCTGACAGAGTGATGAGCTTATCATCTATCACTAGTAGTCCTGGAAGCCCTTTCTTGTGCAGTGTGTCGACCTTGCTAAAAAATATCTGCACCCCAATGTCCATTGTCTGAGATTTCTCTTCTAGTTGCAACATTAATCCTTTCTTGGTCAAGACATTCTTGACCTTGAGGACGGTCTATGTCTTGTATTCAATTTCCAATGCCTCTAACTCCTCTTTGGTATTGGAGTTTAGGAACCTGATGATTTCAGTGGCCTCTGTAGGCCTCTCTCTCAATTCTTCCCTTATCTTGTCAATTGCTTGTCTGGCTCTCTGTACCAGTTCATGTAGTTCAAACACAATTTGTATGAGTGGCCATATCTCTACCATTGACTTGCTGATGTCCATCCAGATGTTTTCCTTGGCTTCAGACAGTGTCTTGGCCATGAAAGTCTCCTTCTGAAACTTCTATATTTCTTGAGTGAGTCTTTGTGATTTGTGCATCTCTGTATTATATCTAGCCTGGAACATGGATTTCAGCTTCTGGAGGTTTTTTACCTCTTCTTTCAATATTTTAATTTCTTATCCTTGCAGGGTCATGTCCTCCATTGACTTTACCAACTTCTCAAAAGCATCTAGAACCTTTACTAGAATGGCTGATGGAATTTCTATTGTTGTGGCTGCTGCAGCTGTACTAACTCCTGTGAGAGGAACTGCTTCCAGTGGGATGATAACCACCTGTACACTCTGTTATTTCTCTTTAACCAACTTGTCTAGCTCAGCTTCCATCTCCTTTATCTCTAAATTCTGCTCCATTATCAGTTTCAACATCTCCTCCTTGTGGCCTTCACTCTCAGCCATTTCCTTTGCTTGTGAATCTTCAGTGGCTGGAAGTTTCAGTTGTTTCCTCAAAGATGCTATGTCATCATTTTTCTTCTTCAGTAGTTCCTCGACTGCTTTTACATTGGATGGATCATAGCCAATCTTGAGTACCATCTCCTCTAGGGATTTGATCTTATTATCTTTGGCTAGAGAAGATGTCTTTTCCAGCTTCAACTGAGACTGGACATTGTTTAAAGACACCTGTAATTTTGCAGCAGTCAAGGATGTATTTTTCAAGGTGGAGAAGATCATCTCCCCTATTTGTCTATGCATGTCCATTTGATCTACCGGATGAAACTCTTTTACATCAAACTCAAATGATGCTTTTTTGTAATCAGAAGTTGTGTTGGGGTGAGGGATATGTGCCTGTAAGAATTCCATGTGTATCCTTCCCTTCTCCGTGTCAAAGGAATACAATAATTTGTGCTCAGTTGTGGATGTCTGCTTCCAAAACTGTGCATATGTGCTGATGTTCATAATTTCATTCTTCTGTTTGATCATCTTGTATTTGTCGAAAATGCTCGATCATGTTGTCTCTTGAGAGGATTCAATTGAAAATGTAGTGTCTGTTTTCTTCTTGGATGAGGATGCGAACAATATGTGTTGGCTTCCTGAGAAGACCGATGAATGTGGTCTCTCCATAACTATAGTGGACTGTGTTTCTTCTTCTCTAAGCCTTTCTGGTGTGTGACTAGTCTTGGTCCTCTTCCTGTAAACTTGGAAGTCTTCAACTGAAACTTCTGTGACTGAAGGTGAAACCTATTTCCTAGATATTTTTTCTATTTTCACCTGAGGAGTGCTGGTATGTGAAACGTTGGCAAGTGAAGGATGCTCTTCTGTATCGAGCAAAGTATTTTCCTGCCAATTTGTCTGATTCATGAATTTTTCTACCTCTAGTTTTGGCACATGAGCATAGGGAGAAGTCTTTTGTTTGAGCCTGGTTTCGGTTATGATGCCAAAGGGATCGTAGTTCCAAGGGAAACTGAGATTGAAGTTCATTTCTTTCAAGAGATTGTTCACTTCTTCTCCTGTAGCTCTGTTGTTGCATATGATAGAACCAATTTGTCTCTTGATCCTAAGCTGCTACTTCTTCTTGAATGTCACAAAGTGGATGTCATCAGAGTTGATCATCTGTCTGATGTACTCCAAGGAAAATATTCTGACAGGAAGGTACTTTGGCAGCTTGTAAGGAGGTAATTCACACCCATAAACTCTGATTTTGGTATGGTTCTGGTAAAGATACCAGTCCCCTATTTTGGCTAAGTCTGATAGGTGAAGGATTCTTTGGACCTCCTCATTTATCCTTGGTTCCATTCTGCTACTGAGCATGCACACCACTGGATGGTAAAACTGATCAATGAACTGTTTGAAGTTGAATTCAGATGAGTTCTTCCTCATGAGTGATGTCCAAGAAGTCATTGGTTGAGGGTTCCCGTTTTGATCCAATTTTTGAAAAGCACAAGATAATTTTTCCTCTTGAAAGAAGAGGAACATGTACACCAACACTGAGGAGTATCTGAACATTCCTTCTGTGGATAACTTGAAAAGATGTTCATGTATAATGTTAACCTGAAACTGACTGTAATCAAATTGAGTTGTAGCCTTTTCTTCTGTGGAGAAAAAGGATAGAAAACCCAAAATGGGTTCATCTACCCATTCATCTGAATAATATCCTAGCAGGCAACATAGGGTGGAAATGATTTAGTTTCCTTTGAATGAGAAGATGGAAGAAGGATAGGGAGGGTTCTTTTTAGAAAATTGTGCGTCTCTGGTAATTAAATTTTGAATATTTGGGCTCTTTGAGGAAATGAAAGTTTCTGATAAAGTTCAGTCAGAATTTCAATGGAGAAGGGGCCGACAGAATCGGTTCTGGGTATTTGCATCATTTGGTTTATTATTTCGGGGGTGATGGTGAACAGAGTTTCACCAGATGAGATACAATGGCCCTTTGGCTGGGAAGGTAGTGGGCTTGATACTTCAGGGTGAACTCAGGGAAGTGATAGGTCTGGGGAAACATGTAAAGTGTAAGATTAGACTCCCAGAGTCCAATATCGTTGCTCTGGTCTAGAAAAATATCTTTAAGCCATATGTGTAATTCGAAGAAATTGAATTCACACTTCGGTTCTACAATTCGATAATATTTATCGGCCAAGGAGATGTGATCCAGGTTGACGGGAGGAGGAAGAAAGGGGTTTTCTTCTTTTTTAGTGGATTTAGATTTGGGTGCCATAATTAAATAGAGATATGAAGACGAAAAATGGTGTTGACTGTGATTACCAGGTTTAATGGCACTTGTCGACGGTGTATCTGGTGGCGGTTAGCTTGACAATAGGAAATGGTTGTGTCGACTGTGTCTGGATCAGTGAACAATGCGGGAATGACGACAAAACAGAGTTAAATGGTGTAGGGAGGTGCCCGTTATGGACCGGGTGGTGAGTTGGATGGGTAACGGTCACAGGGAGTGGCATTGATTGGCCAACGGGTAGATGGGTGTGACGTGGGGGGTATTAAATGGCCAATGGGTATAGTGGGGTGTGACGTGTGACATGGTAGTGGAGTACGGTGGCAGAGTGAGGTGGGTGGTATCGGATGAGCGGTTAGGCGGTTTCCCCAGAGGGGGGTAGGTGGTAAGTGGAAATGTGAGGGGGGGTCCAGTAAGATTTGGAGCTGACACGTTGTGGGGGGCCCGTGCTGGGAAAACCTCTCTCCCGGACCCCCCCCCAAAAAAAAATCGTTAAAGGAAAAAAGGTCGGGGGGCTCCGATATTCACTGTTGGCCGTTGATCTGAGCACGGCTTGATCAACCGCTATTAACTTTGCACCCTTTGGCCACAAAGCACCAAAAAGGTCAAATCACCATGGAACTTAGGATAAACGTATATTGTGGGTAGCGCTAGCTCCTCCTTTTCCAATTTTTTCACCAAGGGGTAAAAAACACATCAATTTAACTCAAAATAAAGGCATCTAATCAACCTTTTGCAAAATTTTATTGAAATAAAACATGCTAACCTAGTTCCTAACCTAATTACCTAACACATTAACCCAACTTAAACTGTTGGATCAATAATTACTCTAACCTAAGACATCTAGCTAAGATTAGACTGTTTGGCCAAACTTATTCACTAACCTATCTAATTTGTCCAAGAGTAAACTATTTAGCCAAATTTATTCACTATCCTATCTGCATAAATTTAAAGGGTTTGATCATGGTTAGACAGTATGAATCAAACCAAGTTTATTTCATAGGGTTTTATCTTTTTGTCTTTTATTTTTTATACCCTCTTTTGATTTTTATTATTTTCTTTTTCCTTTTCTTTCTTTTTCTTTTTCTTTTTGTAAATCATTTGCAGAATAAAACATTATTTACAATATAATAAACTAGAGGAAGAGATTCTAATCACCGGGTGATCCTATGAAATATAAGGTTATAACAATTTACATGGATTATATCTTAAGCAATACAATATTTTGCATGATTTAAGGACTAATAATTCTTATGAGCATTGGTTTACCTCATCTTATACTCTGGTTTTTTTTGGATGGCCCTGACATGGTTCTTTGAGGGACGTCCTAGGTTTTCATCTAGGACGTTGTGTCCTTATTATAGGACTTTGAAACACATGATGTAGAGAAGTGAGTCATCCAGTGACTCGCCACCTTCCGACATGATCTCTCACACCTTAAGAACCTTGGATGATGGACATATGTGCTTGGTTTGAGCATATTTGATCATGATGGCACGCAGATGGGTCAAAATAACACAAGCCGGGAAGAGTACTCTAGAGCTCATTATTCACTAGATCAGAGACATTGCAACAACAAACAACTAGACACTATGCAGAGACGAGATGCATCTCCTTCCAACCTGGACGCAATGCCCTAAACCCTTGGCATCACCCTCCATTTGATCATGATGTCACCTTCTAAGGTTTGATGGACACTTGTGGTACTAGTGATGATTTGGCATAACCATGGTGAGGAGATACATCATTGACACTTACTCCACCTTGGGATGTTTCCACATGGCCTTTAGAGGCCCTCTCTTAACCTAGGAAGGCTTGACATCACCACACTTGTGGCACTTTTGATGACATATTTTCATTATGTTATTTTGTAAAGGTTAAAGGAAGGGTTGGCCCCACTTTTAATTTAATTTCAACTTGTAAAGTGGACAAATTGTTGGGCCTAGTCTCATGTATAAAGGCTAGCCTTAACTTTCATATGGATCATCACAATTCCTCACACTTTGTGGGGGTAATACTTCTAAAGTTTCGTTATTTCATTCCTTCTAGGTCTTTTCTCTTTTGTGCTATGCTTGAAGGAGGGTATTTTTTGGATGGTTTGCTCATTTGGATGGATGATTTCGGTAATTAGGGATTTATGCCCTTGATTTTTAGCTGAAGTAAGTAATTTTTTGCAATTATCTTATCTTGCTAATGTTAATGGTTAAATTGTTATCTTGTTGCAGGTATTATTGTTTTATTAAAACCATAAGAGGAAGACATGAGTGATTCTCTTCCTTAGAAAGTTTTATTTGTCAAAGTTTGTTAAACGTCCTTGCTAGGAGTAAAATACTAAGGCCCAAAAGTGCTTTCACTTTGGGGTTTTAACCCTAGACATTTGATTCTTGACCTAAGTGAAGTTATAAGAAGGGAAAAATGACACCTATGGCCCAAATTTGCTTGCACATGAGGTACCTTCTTCCTCAAATTATAAAGCCTAAGGCCCAAACGTGCTCACACCTTAGGGTTTAGACTCTACTTCTTTGGATTCATCTAGATCAATATTCAATTTTAATGCATTTGAGACTCCATATTCCCTAAAATACAACGACATCAATCTAAGAGTGTTCCTGTGGTGAATGTATTTGTTTCTCACTCTCTCAAGCCTGCTACTAACTTTACTAACCCTAACCTTAATAAACTTCAAGTATTTCTTGTTGTTGTTATAAAAGTTTGTTACAACCACTGAAAAATACATTAAATTGTTGTATACACCTATTCATAAGTGGCTTAATTTGTTTAGATATTACTTCTAGCAATTGGATAATTTTATGTTTAATGAATGCTTACTTTTCATGCCAAATTGCTACGTTTTTTAGCACTTATTTTTGTTGTTGTTGAAAAATAGTTATTGTTGTAATAAGACTAATTTACTGTTATAATTTGAAACAACCATAACAATTTTCACTTGTCTAGTGTCTAAAGGGCTATTTTTCGCACTTTATAATTTGATAATTGTCTATATATGCTGCAAGTTATGCTTTGTGTTGTATAGGTACAACAATTATCTCGTTATCCTTTATCCCTATCCTAGACCTAGACTTGACTAACAGGTGACCAAGACATGGGGCAGTAGTCTTGGCTAATTCTTGCTATTTGATGCCTTGAGGTCACTAGGGAAGCCTCCCTTGTGGTGGACCTCTTCCATGACTAAAATGAGGGAATATCCTACTTAGGTGACATTGGTAGTTTCTTCCATAGTTACACAAGATTTGGGGATCTTGTGAAGGGATTTTCACAAGTACAAATATCGTGATAAAAATTCTCATAGAGGAGCATGTGCCCTAAAATTGAGCACACACTAATGTCAAGGTATATGTGTGTTGATGTCATATTGCCATATGGCAAGGTTTCATTGACCCACACATCATCCAAGCCAACAAATATGTCATCACCATGGTAATTTGTCATGTTTGAGCTTGTTATGTGATCCTTTGTTAGCACTCTATTGTCCCTACCACTTAAATCTTGGGCCTTCTCTATAGACCTTTATTGATATAAAAACTTATGTAATTCCAATTTGGGTCTATGGGGAGTTCATTGCATTTTGTAAATCAATCATGGATAACATTGTGAGTGATTGATGCATTTCCTCCTCTTTAAAAACCACCACCACCTTCTACTACTCCAACAACGTCTTCACAAGTTCTTTGAATAGAATTATCTTGTGTTTAATAAATGCTAGGAACACCTGGAATGCTCCAAGGTTCCACTTAAAGAGTAAATCAATAATTCACATAATCAAACCATGTTTAACAAATGTGATGAGCACTTGCACTGCATCGACATTCCAACTAAATAATAAACTAAAGACTTTCAACACCCCATTAAATGTAATTACATTGATATTGTTTCATCAAATGACTTAGGGAATCATTTTCATACGTAGCCCTTGGAGAAGGGTGGTTAACACGCTATCTATACTTGAAAATTTGATTATACAAGACATTTTATTGTCTAAATACTATTAAACAACTCTAGAGGAGTTTGGCTACTATAATTTGGAAGGGTAAGCGATGGTTATTGTCATTCCGAGTGAAAATTGAGCCCTGCTACATGGATGCTAGATCAATATACTATTTCCTAAGAATGAGTGTAAGTAATTTTCTACCAATATTATATTTTTCATGTTATTTCACCTCAAAGTATTAACACTATTTAACTTGAATTTGTGTGCATTCAAACTATATAGTTGATGCAGGTGTTGGGATTGGGGCCACAAATCAAAGTGCACAATAAAATCCAACACTCATGAATACAAAAAAAACTGATAATTCACACGTACAAAAGGAACTAAATAGAAACAAAAGTGCATTCTTCATTAAAATAAATGGTCAATTCTCTTGAGCCTTATTACATTCATAGAGTTGAAACACCTAGACTCTAGGGATTCTTTACACTTTATCCTATTGTTACAGAGATCCAAAATCCCTTTTTCCACTATGGAATTAGGGTTTAAACCTAGGCTTAGGGATGCCAACCATGATCTTGCTTCAACCATCTCCACTCCATAAAGTCCAAATGACTGCAACCTTTCTATTATGTAGAGCGTAACTTCTCTGCCCTCATGATTATGAAGTGGAACATATTCTAGTGATGCATGAGGTTCCCTTGATTTCATGATTGAGGCTAGATGTATTATTTTATTCTCTTCATCCAAAAAACATAGTACTCTTCCATTGATGGTTGTCGATGTGGTTGTACATGTGCCACCCTTTTATTTGTGTTCATGCATTATTTTTTTGGGGTGGGGTCCACACCCTACAATAAACCCTAAAGTTTCCTTTTCTTTCTTCCCTACATGGCATCACATATTTGTTGAATTATTGTAACTTTGAAGAATATTCTACTTATATTTGAGTCATTATTGTATATATCAAATTGCCTTTTATGGATTGATCAAGTCGGGTATTGTATAATATCAAATCCCCTTTTGTGGATTGGTCAACATGTATTTGTATGGTGGTATTTTTAAAGTCGACCCCTAATAATTGTAAAGTGGTTTTAGCCACTTCTAGGAGAAGTAGGCTCCACCAAATGAAGAGTCACAACCCTAGAGACATCTCACAACTTCTATTTATATGTGAGGATCGTGTCTCATTTGAACACACTCACCACACTAGCTCTACAACTATGAACAAGTGCACAAGTTTTGGAGGAGTACCTGCTGCAATTGGAGGTGACGTCAAGGAGGGATCTTGGTATTTCTTGGTTAAGTGATGCGCTACTCTTGCTAGTGAAGGAGTAGAGGAGGGTCTTCTGTTCGGTCTTTGGTCTATCTATATTGAGGAAGTTTTTGCTGGGTTTTCTCCCCCATGAGGGTTTCCCAGGATAATTTGTGTGTCTCTATTGTTTCTGTGATTGCCTCTCTTTCAATGATCTTATTGATGCAGTTAATTTGCTAAATGATTGTAGTAATAAATAAGAACTGTCACTGCTAGTTGTATAAGTAAAAATTCAACATGGTATCATAGTAGGCCTGAAAGAGACCAATTCACAGTTTATAAATAAGTAGCTAGCCTCAACGCACCCTCTCCTAGATTCAATTTTCAATGTTGTAGCTGCTGTAGAATTAAGGTTTCTTCATAAACCCTAAGTGTGATGTTTTCTTGTTTGAGGGGGGCATTGGAGAAAGTGACCATACCCAAGAAATCGCCCTAGGAGGGCGTATCTAGTCCCTGGATCAGAACTCTAAAATTTGAAGTTTGAGAAATTAGGGTTTCCTCATAAAACTCTAAGTTGTAGCTGAAGTATTAGTTGCAGTGCCAATTACTTCATGCCAGTTGCAACACCGGTTGCAGTGCGATCACCAACTGTATTACCAATTATAATGAAAGTTTTTTTGAAGTGTTGGGACTGATTTTTATTGTCCTAGTGTGCTTTACCTTAGCAAATCTCTAGCTACCTTTAAATTACAAGTTGCAACACCTTTCGGCCAGATGGTTCCAGTACCTGTCGCTACTGTCAGAGGTTTGTACTTACACATGTTCAAACTTTATCATTATTTTAAAATGGTATTTGCAGGAGAAAGGAACTTTTGTTTAAACAACAATCGTAGATCCAGAGGGATATCAGATCCAACACATTCATAGGAACAATGCACCTCAAGTTTTATTACTTTGATATGCCTCTACTTGTTATGAAATTATTGTAATCTTATGAATATCCAAGTTTCATTTTGATCTGTTGAATTTATCATACTAACCATTGGTCAAAATTAAAGTCAAAGTATTAGATTGATTAAGGTTGAGATTATAGAGTTTATTCTCTAACTCAGATTTCTATCAAGAAATCATATTATCTTAGTACAGGTGACAGGTTGAAGAGAATACTTGTCATGTTGAGTAAAGGAGACTCAAAATAAAATAAAAAACACTCATTCTTGAGGACAAGACTCCAGGTTTCAGGTTTGATTGATTAAGTTGATAAGATTTAAATTTACACATATCAAGTTTGATAACTACTAAACACTATAGTTGTGATAGAAATCTTTGAAAAGTTTTATTATTGAATACTCGGTAGCATGTGAGCACTATTGATATAAATTATTACTATAATCATTTACTAGATATGACTAACATCTCCTCTAGGAGAAACTTCTTGTTTTGTTTCCAGGTTACCATGGAGGAATGATTGATCACAACACTAGAAGAGTGTTTCTCTCATTCCTTATTATTGTATTTCTTACTTTTTACCCTTGTTTCAAGTAGGTCACAAGTGATATCTCTAAAGGAGATACTATGACGATTGTTCTTTCTATTATTTTATTATTATAAAGAGTATTATTCTTATATGTTGTTTCTCTCTTGTTGTTCTTGTTCCAGGCAGATCACAGGTGATAAACCTGAGGGAGATATAGTGACGGTTGCAGGAGGAAACATATTAGATGAGACATGGAGCATACTATCCAAGCTGTATACATGACTGTATACATCCATGTACCAAATAAGATGAAGAAGAATATACTTTTGAGATACGAAGTATCTCATATGGAGATTGATTGTAAGGAGCAGAAGGCTCCAAAGATAACCGAACATTAGAATAGAACTCACAGTAGACATGGTCAGTGGATAATGAAGCCACCTTGATAGGAAGAAAAATTCATTTGAATTCTGACTCAACTTTTCATATTAAGACTTGCTATTCAACACCAAGTATATCCTGTAGAGACTATGAATTTTTTGTAGACTCAGAAGAAATCAAGACTCAGAGTGAGCCCGATCTTAGAAAGGATAAGATGGGAAAAAGAGACATCTTCTAGGACTGGCAGACAAATGCCATGATTTGAGAAGACTAGATCGTAGCTTCAGAGACCTCTAGGAGACATGAAATCTCCTGAGAATATTCCCTTGTTTCAGTGACAGAGGAGGAAGCTAGTAAGAAGGACTGGGATATGTATTTTTCCTTAAGACCAGAAGGGAAATCAGTGGTGACTTCCAAGATTGTTCTAACATATCAAGCATGTTGCAGATAAAAATATAAATATGTACAAAGCCTAATTTGTGTCCAGAGGATTCTCTCAGCAAGAGGGAGAAGAATATGATGAGACACTTGCTCCAGTAATTAGAAGAAGTATATATAGAACAAACATGATTCATTAAAAGAAGCAGAAAAAATATGAGATTCAGAGGGAGCAGGTATGAAAATCCATGTATTTGAGATTGAGTTATTTCTAGTACCAGTTGGTGCAATACATGAGTTGGGCCATGGAGATATGTCTACAATAGAATATTGATTTACCTCTAAAGAAAGAGGATAAGTTACCCTTGGTATCAGTTATTGAGCCACTCTCAGTTTTAGATGAAGTTGTTTCTATGATAGAGTAGAGGAGTTACTCTCAAAGTTTAGCAACCACATTGAGAATGAAGCAATTGTTCTCAACTTTGGAGCAACTGCAGGTGCGGATTCCCAGTCCCAGAGGAAGAGTTGCATAAAGAGTAGAAGACATACTCTAAGGTGGTGATACAGATAGTGCTTTGTAGGAAGCGCATAGAGCTAGCACATGATTGTGCAGATTAAGTTGTAGCTGAGCAAGTGTACCATGTTGGTACAATGTGATGTGAAAATTTTGTTTCAAAGTACAAGATAGGAAGACTCATGTCTGCAAGTTGAAGCAAGCTCCAAGAGCTTGGCATGGTAGGATTGATAGTTTTCTGACGAGCTTGGGCTTTACCAAGAGTAAAGATGATTCTAATATTTAATTCAATATTGAGAATGATGGACCAATTATATTGCTGCTATATGTGGATGACTTATTCTTGAGAGATGAAGAAAAGATCATCACATGTTGTAAGAAGAATATTGTCGTTGAATTTGAAATGAGGACCTAGGCTTGATGCATTATTTCTTAGGTCTTGAAGTTTGGCAGAGCCCAGAAGATATTTTCCTTAGTCAAGGAAAGTATGTTGTGGAAATTCTGAAGAGATTCGACATGATGGACTATAGAACCATGTCCACTCCTATGGAGATGAATCTAAAGTTATTGGATGATACTCTATATAGAAAAATGATTGGTTCGTTCATGCATCTGACGAATACCAGGCCAGATATATGCTTTGCTGTGAACACCTTGAGTTACTATCTAGTGGAGCCCATACGTGTTCACCTTGTAGCTGCAAAGCATGTGACGAGATACCTTAAGGGTACGTTGGATTATGGTCTCTGTTATACTAGAGATCATGACTTCAGATTGTATGGCTATACTAATTCAGATTGGGCTAGAAGTGCTTTAGATAGAAAAATCACTTTAGGATGTTGTTTCAGTTTGGGGTCAGCCCCGACTTCATGGAAAAGCAGGAAGCAATCCAGTATTTCTCTCAGTACGACAGAAGCCGAGTACTTTGTAGTACGTTCCGCTAGTTGTGAAGCCATATGGCTTCGAAAGTTGTTGACAGGTCCATTTTATTTGGAGATGGAAGCTACCATGATTCTATGTGATAACCAGAGTTGCATAAAGATGACAGAGAAACCAATGTCTTCTATTCGGTCTTTGGTCTATCTATATTGAGAAATTTTTTGCTAGGTTTTCTCCCCCACGAGGATTTCCCATGATAATATGTGTCTCTCTATTATTTATGTGATTGCCTCTATTTTAATGATCTTATTTATGCGACTAATGTGCTAAATGATTATAATAATAAAGAAGAATCGTAACTGTTAGTTGTATAAGTAAAACTTTAACAATATTAATAATATGGGATGTGGGGGGTGGGAGGTGGAAGTCTATCCCATATTCCTTGCTTTGGATTCCCCACTCTCCTCTACCATTTGTACTTTATGTTCTTTCCACTTTTCTATGACCTCCACCTTAAAATTTATTCTTCCCATTGCATCATTTTTCCCTGCATTTTGCATGCAAAAAGTATCGATGCAAAGGGAAGAGGGAGAAAGGATATCATATTCCTCCTTCAAGTGGCTTGGCTTCACCCTTCGCCTTATTTCAATTTGTTATTCAGTCTGTGCCAATACGATATTGACAAGTCACTCGACCAAGTTATGTCCCACTTTGGTATTCTAACTCAATAAAGTCTCATTCTTTAACTTAGTCATTTATTCATTAATCAATCCTTTCAAATGTGTGTTCACTCATGAAGGTTCTAACAAGAATTCTACAAATTTGTGGTTGGTGTATGACACCAATAACCTAGTGTGAATATTTTTTGTAGCTACAATGAAAACCAAACAAAATTGAAGTGTAACCTCATCCAATTGCAAAAACCAAAAACTTGGGCAATATAGTTGAATTGACCAAGGATTCTCTTCCATCAAACTCCCCCAATTGGAAATGAGTGAACATCTTTCTCACAAGATTGGTGAACAAAATATAACTTTTTTCCATCATCATCTACTAACCTTTGTTGTAATAATCTGTAGTAACTCCTGCAACCATCTATTTCTCAAATTATCTTCACTCTCTATTGTAACTTCTATTTTCTCAAAGTCTTCATCACCGTCACTCGCCCTCTTTTGCGCAATCTCCTCTCTATTTCCCGCCACATGTTTAACTACAACTATATTTTCTTTACAACATTATTCTTCTTGTATTTAAAACATTCTTGCTGCAATTTTACTTTCATGGACTGGTTAGTCACATCCTTTGACAAATTATTATTTACTTTTGCATGGATCAACTTTACAAGTTTCTCTATTACCTTAATCTTCTCCTTGATCTCCATTTTCACACTACAACTTGCTTCATCTTTGTTGATATTGTTAATCTCTGGACAAATCCATGTGTTAAGTATAAAATCCCTTATTAATCCTTAGATATTGGATTATTACATTTCTAGTATTGTATTTGTATGTAGGATAGAACCCTTCATTGTAATTGCACCCTTTGTCTCCTATATATATACCAAGGATACCTAGTCTTAGGATGATCTCATCTCATCTTCTACATTGAATATATTGTAAAATGAGGTTTCCCCCTTGAATTGGATTGTTATTCATTGATTTTTTTTTTTATCATTCTCAAGGTATTGGTTCATAACATTTGGTATCAGCGCATCGATCATAGGGTTTTGCTTCTTCAAACGAGTCATCTTGGAATTTTCACTGTAAATTTTTTTCTGGGATGTTTCAGACAAAAAAAATGTAGGTTACTCATAAGACATATCTAAGTACTTCTAGTAAAAATTTCAGGTTTTGGTTCGTTATACTTTGGAGATACATCCCATGGAAGATAGGGTTTTTGACTCATCTTGAAATCAATTTTAAATGAGTCAGATTGGGATTTTTTCTATAAGATTTTTCTGGGAAGTTTTAGATTGAATTTGTTTTTAGGAAACCGAGGAAAGATAATAAAGAACAAGCGGTAAATTTTTTATGATCTATTATTAGTTTTTGTAGCTTAGAAGTACTTCTGCATTGGTGGTTCTCAACATGCAAAAGTGACAAGCAGATGGCTCTCTTAAGTGACTTTATAAAGTGATTTTATAAAGTCAAGTTGATCATTTTAATATTTAATGGGTAAAAGTGACTTTATGAATTTTGGGTCACTTAAGTTATTTAAGTGAACTCAATGGAAGATTAAGTCACGATTGTTGTCTCAAGAGGGAAAGATCTAATCTAGACCATCTATCTCTCTAGAGATATAGGGTTAGGGAAGTTACTCATCAATGAGTAAAGGTAGTGCTTGAGGGAGATGGGTGCACTTTTCAAGGAGAGATTGAACGGGAATGTGAAGAGACACATTCCAAGAGAGACCAAGAGAGATTGAGTTGAAGGAAAAACGAGAGACAACATGAGAAGGGGTGCACTTTCCAAGAGGGAGAGAGGAAACACATCCCAAGGCAAGTAACTTTCAAGAGGGAGAGGTGCACTTTCAATTGTTTTGATGACTCATTTAGTTAGAAACTGAATTAGAAGCTTCTGATTTTCACTCGATAGATAGTTGAAGGTATTCATTTACCTGTATGCACTATCTAATTCAGTGCACTTCTCGTATGTAGGAGGACTTGAGAATAGATTTTTAATTTGCCACAGTAAATAAAAATAATTTATGAGGATGTCTACAATAGTTTTTCCTCTCAAAATATCAACCATCCCTTGGAATTTATCTTCATTCTCTCTAATTGTGAACAAATTTCTTCTATAATTCTCAAATGATAGAAGATTTCCCTTATCATTCCATGCTGAAGAAAATCCCATTTTTTCCAAGTTTTCAAACCCGTTGGTGAATGATTCAATGTTTCTTTTCACCACTATACATTTATTATGTGCTTGTTGTAACAAATTTATTTTTGTAAAAGTATTCTTTGTCTCCATCACCATTGTAGTTCTATCTTTTATTCCTTTATTATTCAATACTTCTTTTGAACTGGAATTCAAGAACTTGATGATTCTTTTAGAAACATGAGGTCTTGTTCCCAATTCTTGGAATGCTTTCTGTATAGCTTGATTTTCTTCATCTTTCAAAGAAACCTCTTCTTCAATTATCTTGAAGTAATTCCAAACTTTGTTAACCTCATTGATGATTTCATCCCAAATAAGATGCATGGCTTCTATCAAATATGGTTTTCCAGATAACTTATCCTGCAATTGCTCTATATATGCTAGCATCTTAGTCTTCAACTTTTGATATTCTTTAATGATTTTATCTTTGTCTTTCAGTTGTTCTTTGAAAACCGTTATCTTCTCATTCTATGTGGAGATTGATTTCTTTAGCTTTTCAATTTTAGCTCCTTTTAGATTTAGCTATGACCAGGCTTTTACTAACCCCTCTAATGGGTTTGTTGACTCTTTTATCTATGAAGAAAATGGCCCTTTCTTTAGGAATTCAATATGTTTCTCATACATTTCCATTTGATCTCTCATTTTCACCATTTGTTTCAAGAGTTGGTCCTTTTCTTTTTGTATTATTATCGGTAACTATGGAGTCTAGACATGTTCAATTCCTGGGATATTAAGTCTTTTCTTAAATGATTTAATTTTTGTGTCCTTTGTTTTCATTATAGATTACACATGTTTCATCTTGGGGACTAGCTCCCAAGTCAATCAGCCATTGTTCCAACTCCACTATTCTCATTTGTTTAGTTCTATTGGATAACTTCTCTTGTTTGAGCGAATTCCTAATGTTTCATTTATGAGTTGTAGCTTCTTTATCCCAAGAGTAGCTACGATCACATCTCTATTTAACATTTCTCCAGTCTATTTCCGCAAGTCCATTTTGTCAACTAGATGAACTGCGTTAATATCAATAGAGACCTTGGTGACCTTCTTTTGATCTTTTGACTCCAACATTGCTATATTCAATTTACCCTTTTCATAATCTACTGCAGATATCAACCTTGTCTGAGATGCTCCTTGGTCAAATACTTTGTGAAGGATATTCTATTTAATCTTCATGCCTTGTTTCTTAGTTGTGATAAACTAGTGAACATGATCAATTTGTATCCCAAGATTCTTTACCATCTTGACTTTTTAAACTCTGAATATTTGTTGATGATGAAACTTCTACCACCATAACAAGCTCTCTTATCACTGGTTTTGGTTCTTCTTGTGATCTTTGGTCTTCATCTTCCTCTTGTCCTTCTATTTTCTTCCTTTTTGTTGACCTTTCTTCTTATGTCTCTAACATTTTATGAATTGATACCGTACCCTTTCTTTTGTATATCTTCTCAAATTGACGAAGGGTATTTGTTACTAGTGACTTTGATAGCTACACTAGAACCTTTTCTGGACTTGCAAAATCTTCTACACATCCTCTCAGCTGTCTTGGTTAACCAACAAATCCAATTGTGCATTTTGCTGATGCTAATAAGGAATTAATCCATTTTCAATCCTTTTTGAAGATACAATAACATGATGATCATATATCCATATCTCTCTGTGTTGGAATTCCATGTCCCATGAAAGCTTTTGTATCACATGCAAAGTTTATCTAGTATTGACAATAAAAGGACCTACCTCCTTTTTCAATTTAAATCTTGCTTTATACTTTCTTGATACAAAATGAATATGATCAGAATCTAATCTCTGTCTAATGAATTCCAATGCAAAAATTATGGGGGTCAAGAAAGTAAGTAAAAGGAAAGGTTGCACTTCATAGCCATAAACTCTAATTTTTGTGTAATTTTAAAAAATGCACCAGTCTCCAACTCTTTTGTCAGGGCTTAGATGTTAAAGTTTTCTACACTTTGGAAAGACTCCGGGAGGTACTTCATCATGAATGATATCAAATGGTTTTAACATAAAATGATTAATATATTATGAAAACCCAATATTTTTATCCGTTTTCCTACCTAGAGAAGTCCAATGAATAACCGAAATTGGATTTCCCATTTCATCTTCGGTTTTCAGTTCAAGATGTGAAAACTTAACAGCTTGGGGGAACAAAAAAACATGCACTAGGTAAGATTGATATCTGAAATATCTGGTGGTTTCAAATTCAAACAGTTGAAGATGAATATTACCAGCTAAAAATTGAGTGTAGTTAAATTTAGTAAAGGATTTCACCATAGATGGACACATTGACATCATGAACCCTAGAATATATTCATCTACAACTTGGTCATCATAATTTTCTAAGATTATAGACATCATTGTAACAATCTGCCTTTATGTTTCAGAAAATAAATTGGCTTTAAGAGTATTATTGTGTATAGGAATGTCAAGATTCTGACATAAATAGGACTGTAAAAGAGAAACCCTGTCTTGGGAATTTAAGCCACTAAAGTATTGGGCTAACATGGTTTCATCTAACATTTCACTATCACAGTTTAGGGGCAATTTTAACATCTCATAAATTGACTTGGAATTTATCTCAAAAACGACCGATTCATGTTTAGAAACGACAATTCTCTGAGAAGGAATATAATTAGAATCACAGCAGACCATGAATTTAGGGAACTCTTAAACTTGGGGCACTATAAATTTTTCCAAATCAGACTCCCAAGCATGGTAATAATGGATTAAGTCCCTAAAGTTTTGCATAGCTAACTGGTGAATTTCGAATGAATCAAAAGATAGAATAAGGTCAAAAACATATTTTTCCTTGTTTGCTAAGTCTTCTTCTTAAGCTGTTAAGGGTTTCCTAGCTTCAATTGAATTAGATGATTCCATTTTAAAAATGAAATGCTGGAGAAAAAAGGGATGTATTTTTAATTACCTAGGAAAAATTCATGCCAGAAAATACTTGAGCTCGGTTGGCAGTTTATGCTGGTTAAATGAGCTCTGTCACTGGCTTTGTACTTTCATAAATAAGATTAATCAATGAAAGTTTTAATTTTAATCTCTTAAAATATTAAATTTGAACGCGTGGCAGACTTTCATTGGCACTGAAATAAAAATAAAAATAAAAATATCGACCATAATAGTCTTTTTACCTTTCCGCTTGCTTACGCCATCGGGCATACATGTTAATTCATTATTGATTGTGGGAGTCCCAAGTAGTTTCGTAAACCATGGAAGGGGGCGGGGGGTGCAATTTATCAGCGCACGACACATCATTTGACAGAAAACTGTGGTTTGGTTTTGCGGACCCCCCCCCCCTTGGTTAACTGTCGAGCATATGAGCGCGATGCGGTTAAATAAGAGTCGTTGATTTGAATTCTTGATCACGCGATTGACCTACACATAAGCATTCACTTTATTAAATAAGATTACATATTATTTAAAACAAAACATTACAATCACATATTTCTTTGCGGTTTTGAACGGAAATAATATTTCTCTGCGGTTTTGAATGGGAATAATATTTTTTTGCTGTTTTGAACGGGAATAATATCTCTCTGCAGTTTTGAACGAGAATAATATTTCTCTGCAGTTTTGAACGGAAATAATATTTCTCTGCGGTTTTGAAGGAATACTACTTCTCTGTGGTTTTGAAATTAATATTTCTCCGAGAATTTTTTTTTGGCTTCTTCAAAGGGTTGAGCATTTGGACATCTGAAATGAGGTGAGTCACTTTTTACTTTGATTCAATTTTAATTTTACGTAAAGATATTTAAATCTATTTTATTTATTTATTTATTTTAAGTTTAAGAAGTAAAAGTTAATTTGAGAGATAAAGTCAATCCATAATAATAATTGTTACACCTTTTTTCTCTTCTTTTCAATACGAGCACTCCACCACATATTCCAAAAACTCAGCCTAACAAGGGGAGGCCCCCCAAAATCACCCTAGAGATCCTCTACGATTATATGGAATCAGTAGAAAAAAAGAGAAGAGAGAGATGCCAAAATCCAAATATTGTTAGAAACATTAGAAAAAAGGAGTGAAGAAAGAGACGTAAAACTCCAAATAGAGCTAGAGGCAATGATTGATAAAAAAATTAAAGATACCATTCAAACTCAAATAGAGGATAGATTCTTAGGGTTCAAGAG
>ML792670.1:155949-172738 GCA_009831015.1 Picea engelmannii
GAGGCACGAAAAGAGCCAGTTCAGAAAATCAGGGAGAATGCTGGCATGCGAAAAGCAGAAGAAAGAATGAAAGAAAGGGAAACTGCAGTTGGAGTTGAGAAACGCAAGGAAAACCTCTGCATGTGGTGAATCTATATAATACGTTGGAACAGAGATGAATCAACTGCTGAAGTGAGAAGAAGGGAGAGCTTTGCAGGTGATAAAAGTGAGAGGAGAATCTGCGTGACAGGAGAAGAAGCTGAGAATGGGTTGCAGAGGAAAGTGAATCAGAGCAGCAGATCGGAAACAGAGAAGAATGCAGAGTAGATCAGTAGAAAGGGTAAGCAAGCTATATCAGAATGAACAAGTTGGTTTGAGCAATATTAATTTTTGGCAAATTAGGGTGGTAGGGTGGTGCTAGGGATACGTATGTCTCTTTCTCTGCAAGTGGGTGCTTGTAGAATCTGAAGGTTGGTGCCTTCACTCAGTTGGTGCTGAAGTAAAAAGGAAGTCGGTGCTTCCACCCAGTGGGTGCTGGGATTCTGTGGGAGTTGGTGCTCTCAGCCAGTTGGTGCTGGCAATCAGACGTTGTAGCCTCTATGAGTTGGTGCTCATAAAAGATGAGATGTAACGTAGTTGGAGCTTGCTTAACATCTTAAGAAGACGAGGTTTTTTCCCTGGTTGGGTTTCCTCTTGAAAAATCTGTGTCTCATACTTGTGAGTGAATGCTGTGTGTGATTGCTATTCTTTATGTTATCTGCTTTATGTTTATAACTCTGAATTTCTCAGTAAAGACTCACTGCCACTAAGAATAATGATTCAAAGTTTAAAAGAAGAGAAATAGTTAATAATCTACACTAACTGATTCACCCCCCCCCTCTCAGTTAGTTCATACCTGTAACATGGATTTCACATGGGTTAAAAGTTTAGGATCACTATCAATGATTATAAGGTAATCAACATAAAGAACAAGTATTATGATATGGATTCCTACTTTCTTCATATAGACATTAGGGTCATAATGGCATCTAGAAAAGTTAGTGTCAAGAATAATGTTGTCCATTTTTGCATACTGTTGGACATGCAGTTTTTGGATGCAATTTAGGAGAAAAACCTAAGTATAAAGAAAATGCGCAGAAGGAAGAAAAGGAACAGAATATAGAAAGCGCGCAGAAGGAAGAAACTGTGCAGAAGAACATAAGCGTGCAGAAGTAAGAAAGTGCGCAAAAGAACATAAGCATGCAGGAGGAAGACAACACATAGACAAAACAATAAAGCAATCGAGTGAGAGGATAAAGCACAAAGGATGATAGTGCGCCTTTCCATAAATATGAGAACAACAAGAGTGAAAAGTAGAAGAAAGCAAACAACCAGTTAAGTGAAGATTTTCATGCCATGCAATGTAATGGGCTATTTTTGGGATAGAAAAGGGATTTAAGCCCTAGATTTTGGGTATAAATATGTAATAGGTTGGGAGATAGAGGGGGACAGAGCAGTGAGGTTGAAGATTATGTATAAGTCGTGAATGAAATAGTCAGTTGCTAAGATGAGATATGAATAAAGAGAGAGTGTAGAGATAATATGGTGTATTTTGTTATTTACTTGTCGATGTGTGTTTATGAAGGATGTTTCTATACTTCGTAGACTATACTTAGTTTGTGGATTGATTATGGTGCAATATTCATGAATGATTGTGATAATCTCTGTAATAATCGAGAAAATACATAAACCAAAAGAAGGAATAATGACTCGAGTATACACCTCCATTTCCCTTACTACTGCAGAAGCCTGGTTCTTGCAGTCCTAATAGATACCTCGGGTGAGACTTGATCTACACAAGTAGGTGATGCCAAAAGGGCTAGTGTCTTGTGGTTTTGTTGGTCATAGTTAAATTGAGCCTTGGGTCTTACAACCGTGCACAGATCAGTTAAGCCAATAAATGATTTCGTTGTCGGGACCGGGACATTCCGATTAAGGGGATGTTTTGGAGGCCGACTAAGAAGGAGATCATAGACTGGTTAAAACGAAAAGAACATGAATTTGCATGGAAAGAGAACATGAACCCTCAGATGAATGACAAGCAATGGATGCAAAGGTATGTGTTATGGATCTGCATGATTTTTTTTTGGCAAATTTCCAAAATTTCTGACCGAGTGGCTAGAGAGGTTAGTAGAAAAAATGAGAAGGTTTAGTGCAACAACACTGAAGAATTGGACTCCTGAATTAGTAAGACAACTAAATTTGATAAGTAACTCGACTAATCGAGCAATTGATTTTTGGTTAGATAGTGTACTAGGGGATTATATTATAGAATTTGTAGTAGATTGCATTCAATCATACAGTGTTGCAAAAATAATTTTTTTCAAAGATCTACGTGGGATTTTGTTGAAGTCATTGAATACATGGATAAAAACATTGTTATGTGAAAAACACGTGATGATAATGAATTTTGATAGCTAAAAGGGATTTGCGCACATATGGGGAGTCAGAGGATGACAGGGGGATCATTTGAGAGAAGGAAGCAATGAACAAGGAAGGAAGGTATTTAAGATGCCAAAAGGCAACATAACATAGGAAGAGTACGATTTTGGAGAGTTGCACAGAGAAAGGAGGTAAAAGAGGCAAACGACTGGGTCTGGGAGAGAAGAGTAGAACAGTGAGCCAAAATAAAGAGAACCTTGGGCATTGGTCCGAATCATAGAGATACCATATATAGGTGGAGAAGAAGAGGGGTTCCAGTCCAGTCTAGTAATAGAATATCCAGTAAGTCCTACTCAGACATGATCCTGTGTTGAATCCACAACCCCATGTGAGTTACCACAATCAGAGATAACATTTGAAGACTTGTCAAAATCCATCATAGTTATTTGAGGAGTATAGAGTAGTAGCAACCAGAATAGTGGGAGTAGTGTGTAGAGTCAAAGTTAGAATCATAGTCCACCAAAATCACTAAGAGGAGGGACCACATAATCCAACATGTCGGGAGTAGATAATAATGTTAGACTTCCTGAATTCAAGGGAGTAAGATCAAAGGATCCATAAAAACACTTGTTTGTGTGCGAAACAGTTTGGCCGCTAAAAACATACATGATGACGCTGTAAAAATTGCGCAGTTAGCAACAACATTTAGAGGCCGTGCGCTGGTATGGTATATGAAGTTACAAAGTATTACACCTATAGGATAGGACATGACCTTGGTAGAGATAAAGGAAGCACTATTAAAAGAGTTCAAAAAACCATAGTCAGAGTTGCATTACATCATTGAGCTAAAATAGATCAAATAGGTACAAACAGTGTCCATATGGGATTTCGATCAGAGATTTAAGGATGTGATGAGGAGATTGAATTTCCAAATTCCAGATCAACAACATCAAGAGTGGTTTACTGTCGAACTTCTACCACACATTCGAAGGCCCCTGATTCAATAGAAGGTTACGTCATAGCCTGAGGCGCTGGAGATTGCAATGAAATTAGAGGCATCTCCAACAAGAGATATTGGAGGAATGGCACAATTTTAGATGCACTTAGTTTCATTAACAATTTAGTTGGCCGAGCTTACCAAAGGAAGGGAGAAATGAGAACAAGTTTGGTGTACCAAATGCAGGTTGGAGGGCCATGCCCAACATTCACGCAATATTAGTAGCTGGAGCACCGAATCCACTACCAGGGGGGATACTGCGAGATATGTAAGAAATGGGGCCATCACCCCATTGAGTGTTCATTGCTACAGAAGTATCAGAGTACACCAAAGAACTTGTTTTGCAATTTTTTCAAGTTGGTAGGACATGAAGAGAAGGATTGTCGCACATTCGAACTACTAAGGGAGAGAACATAGGATATGTACCAGGTCCAAGAAGAGAATACCTCTGCAGAGGGAGGTGGTGTGTAGTATAAAAATCAAGATGTTTCAATCAGGGGAATAGAGGAAACTTTGCTAGAGGCCAAGGTAGAGGGAATTTTGGTAGAGGAGGACACATACCAATTATATGTTATAACTGTAATCAACCTAGACACTTGGCTCGTGATTGCCAGAATCTGTGTACGACGTTCACATATTGCATAGGATTAGATCACTTGACAGAGGAATTTCCCCAACTAGTTGCGAAATGGCAGGCCATAGGAAACCCAAATTAGAATACGAATCAGATTGTGCAGATGATATCAGCCGAAAGACATAATGAAGAACCAAAATTTTCAATCGTTACACATGGAGGAGATAGAATAGGTGCTAATACGGAAACTTGAGGAAACTAGATAGAACAGTGGGTAAGGAAGTCAACAGGGCCTATAACAACATTCTATCCACATCAAGAGAAAGAGACATATCAGAGCACAAGAAAGAAAATACTTGGACCAAATGGGGGAGCATCAACATCGTCACTACCTCATATAGAATATCAAGTTGTACCAGAGAATTCAAGTGCACATGTAAGTACACTAACATAGTTCTTAAAGAGTTGTGTAGAACTAATGAAAGATAGAACTGCGCTAAGTATGTTATATAACATGATTGATCACTGCACAAAGGGAATGGACACCCTTGTCGCACAAAGAATGGTAAACCATGTGTTGCACAGGAAGAGAACCAACGAATAATTTAGGTTCAATGCACATATTGGAGAGTACGATGTGGATAATGTTATTTTATACTTAAGGTCTGATGTGAATATGCTATCTAAGTAGACATGGGAGATGATGGGCGAACCTGAGCTAGTATGGTCCCCTGTTCAGTTTTGGCTCACAAATCAACATAAGATAGTCTCGATTGGTCGATTGACAGGAGTACATGTGAACATATAAGGGGTGCACAATATGGCAGACTCTGAAGTTATTGAGATAGTAGATAATAGTCGACCATATCCAACACTGATGGGATTGGAATAGGTGTTCGATAACCAAGAAACTATTAACTTGAAAAGGAGGGAGATGATATTTGAGGTTGGGGATCTGAAAGTTACTACACCTTTAGACCCATAAGAAGAAAACCGATACAGAGAGCCAACAAGAGGGAAGGACATTAGCAACTTATACAATATGACTACGTGTGTGGGGGATTATGTCGATATGACAATGAATGGTGCACTGAGTTGGAGAAGTATCATTTCATGCACATCGAATTCAGAAGTTGGTCTAGAGAATTGGCAGCAGAGGATGCATGAAGTGTCAACTAGACGATGTGTGTGGATAGACCAATCTTTGCGTTTGATTGGAACATAGCTATGTGATCTACCCAGGTACGATGGAATAATTGAGATTGGCATATTTATAAAATCATTTTAGTTACAGGTGCCCCCAAAAAAGAGGTTGTTGGCTTTGGATGTCATATTAAAAGCAACTCCAACTAGATGGTGGGCTGCGCACAGAAGGGGAATGAAGGACTGGGCATAATGCAATACACTAATGCATATACGCTTTGGCCCTGAGGAAGAAGAAACTGCACATAAATACATAGGAGAGAGTGACCCGATGGATCACATGGAAAGTTGTAGGGCCTTATGGCACTTAGTACCGAAAATAAAGAAGACGCACAGATTCATACACACTTTGGACACCATCTCGAAGAATTGGTATTTAGAATTGGATATGAGTAGGGAGACAACAAGCTGGGAAGAATTGGTCCAAAGATTCAAAATCATGTTCACATTTGAACACGAATCTCCTTCCATACATGCAACACTACAAGCAATTTTCACAAAGATCTTCTCGGAGGTGGAGACGATGGAAGTAGTACCCATATCCAGTGCACATAAAGCCAAGATAACAGTCCAAAATATATTAGAATGTTGTAATGTGACAGAGGAAGAATACGAGGACAAGGACCCCAAGAATGTACAAATACCTGAGACAGAAGGAACATGCGTAGTAGAAGGGCCATTGCTTTCATCCACCATGTATACACAACCTATCAAGATGAAGAAGGTCAACATTGGGACAACAAATAATCCTAATTTGCGCAGGTAGGAGATTATTGGAATGATGAGACAATTGAGAAGGTTGCAAACTTATTGCATGAATATCATGATTTATTTCCAACCACATTCTCAGAGATGAAGGGGATAACAAGTGAATTAGGCGAGATGAAGATCCCATTAAAACCTGGAGCTAAGCCAATACGATAGAGACCTTACAGGTTAAACCCGAGGTACAAGGAGAAGGTCCAGGCTAAAATAAATAGGATGCTAGATGCAGGAAACATTGAACCAGTAGAATAATCCGAGTGGATTAGCCCAATGGTAATACATGACAAGACGACATGAAGAATTAGGATCTACGTGGATCTGAGGAAACTAAACGATGCATTCTTACATTATCCATTCCCAACACCATTCATAGATGGAGTACTGGAGAACATAGGAGGTCAATAAACTTATTCGTTTACAAATGGATTCTTTGGGTACCATCAGAGAAGAATTGTGCAAGAAGATAGACACAAAACCACTTTTGCGATGGAGTGGGGCAGTTATCAGTATACGATGATGCCATTTGGATTAAAGAATGCTCCTGTGGTGTTTTCTAGAGTAGTAGTAGCAACATTCAAGGAATTCATCCATAAATTTATGGAAGTTTACTTAGATGATTGGACAATGTTTAGTTTACTACAAGATCATATCAAAGTTCTTCGGCTCATGTTAGATCGATGCAGATAGTGTCAGATTTCACCGAACTTAAATAAGTGTATATTTTGTGCACCGTTTGGGATTCTACTAGGACATGTAGTATGTAAACAAGGACTATTGGTTGATCTAGCCAAGATCGTAGTAATTCTGGGCTTGTAACCTTCGACATTAGTCATACAACTAAGGGAAAATTTGGGTCATACAAGTTATTACAGGAAATTTATCAAAGGATATGTGTAGATTACAACACCCATGTAAAATCTATTGAAGAAGGAAACCACGTTTCAATGGAATGAGGACTGCCAGAAGGGGCTAGACACTTTGAAACAGAAACTGGTAACCACACCCATTTTGATATTTTCGGAGTGGAACAAGGAGTTCCATGTACATGTAGATGCACCATCCATTGCTTTGGGTGCAGTACGGTCACAACTCAGGGAAGGGGACATGGATCATCCAATTGTGTTTGCAAGTAGGAAACTATCTACAACTGAAAATAACTATACCACTACAGAACGAGAAGGATTAGCAATGGTCTATGTGGTATAGAAGTTCAAGCACTATTTATTTGGGTCCCACTTCAAGATATATGCAGACCATTCTTCATTAAAGTACTTAGTCAATAAGCCCATTTTAGGAGGAAGAGTATACATATGGATATTATTATTTCAGGAATATGAATTTGAGGTCATAGTAAAACAAGGAAAGTTGAATGTAGGACCAGATCATCTCTCGCGCATATTGAAAGGAGAGGATGCAGGTAATTTGGATGATAATTTCCCAGATGCGTAGTTATTTGTAGTAAATATGGTGGATGATTACTTCACAAACATTGTGGAGTTTCTAAGTATAGGTATGGCCCCCTCTAAAATGACAGTTCTGCAGAAGAAGTAATTGGTGGTGAAAGCAACAAATTATCAGTTGATTGTAGGGAACTTGTATAAGTTAGGATCATATGGAATATTGAGGCGTTGTGTACTAGAACACGAAAGGTTGATTATATTAGAGGAAGTGCACACTGGAATTGCTGGAGGACATTATGTAGGCAAAGAAACAACACAAAATATTTTATGCGCAGGGATTTGGTGGCCTACACTACACAACGATGTGAAGGAGTATTGTCAGTCCTGCGACATATGTCAAAGAGTGGGACAACCATCTAGGAGAGATGAAATGTTGTTAAATCCACAAGTTACGCTGCAAGCATTTGACAAGTGGGCCATTTATTTATAGGACCGATCAATCCACAAGCAAGGAGATCAGGGGCACGATACATCATCACTACGACAAAATACTTGACAAGGTGGATGGAAGCAACACTAGTTACCGATTGTACTGCAAATACTATTACACGATTTCTATTTGAGAATGTAGTCACGAGGGTTGGATGTCCGCACATGTTACTTAGTGTTCAAGGTACACACTTTCTAAATAGAACAATTTCCGCACTGACTGAGGAGTTTTAGATTCCTCATAAAAAGAGTACACCATATCACCCTCAGGCGAATGGTACAGTGGAAGATTTTAATAAGATCTTGGAGAATGCTTTGACAAATATCTGCAATGTAGGGAGAGATGATTGGGACTTATGAGTCCATGCAGTGTTATGGACTTACAAAACTACAAGTAAGAAGTTGTTAGGACAGACATCGTTCCGGTTGGTCTATGGACAGGAAGTAGTGATGCTAATGGAGTTCATTCTACCTAGCCTATGCATTGCAACAATCATTGAGCTCTCTGATACTGGCACGATAGAGGAGAGATTGGCACAGTTAGTTCAACTTGAGGAGGACCGGTTTATTACAAGGTTCCATTAGCAAGTGAAAAAATCAAGAGAGAAGGCCCGGAATTATCGCCACATTAAATCAAATAAATTTCAAGTCGATGATTTGGTACTACTCTATGACAACAAGTATATGCAACATCTAGGGAAGTTTCAAATGCACTGGTTAGGACATTACATAATCCAACAATTAACCGAGATGGGTGCTACGTGGTTGGAAACCTTGAATGGATAAATCCTCAAGGGCATGGTGAATGGGAGTCAGCTGAAACTCTATAGAGATAGTCGAAAACCCACGTAGTAATCTTGGCTGCATCATAACCTTTGTATTATAGTAAGTATAACATAGTAGCAAGAAAAACAGGAAAAAACCAAATAAAAAAGTAGAAAAAAGGAAAGAAAAAAAATACAAAGTAGATATAGGACAGAGGAAAAAGAGTAGTTGAATACCAAGGAATCTGAACTTGCGTAATTGGACTGATCATCACATACAAAGACAACACTGTGCCAAGTTCAAAGACAAGATTAAGACAGGATCGACTACAAAGTGTACAATTGAAGAGCAAAAAACCATTACGCAGGTTGGCCATGACAAGACCGTTAAAATCAGTCAGGCATGAAAACTATAGATTAGATGACCAATAGGATAGGTCATAAACATGTCGTATGAGCCTTAAATAGGAAAATCTGTCGGAAATCACGAACATATCAACAACATGAAAGGAAAACCATAAGCCAGATTTGGTCATAAAAGAGCATTTAGTTACCCCATCACCAACTTCGATGCCAAATTGGACAAGGCGATTAAGGTGGGATGAGACATGTATACTTGGAATGAACACACAACACTGAGAGGGAAGGAAATTCTAAGTCATTGTTGCATGAAAGTAGGAGCGAACAAAGTCGAATTACTCGAGCCAAGTTAAAACGACCCGCACAAACACATCGAGTTCGTCCACAAGTCCATCATACAACATGAATGACACCACTGAGAATGGGAGGACTATCCGGTGCAACGAATAAGCAACCAAAGAGACCAGTGGTGGATGTGGACGTTGAGGAGGTAGCTGAAAATTTGGCTCCGGTGCCACCAATAATTTTCTACAGGGATTCTTTACCTCCAAAGAGGGATGACACATCCCTAGTAAACATACCAGTGAATTCCAAGTACCCACTACCAATAGAACCAATTTGGAATGATGTCAATGGCGATGAGGACATGCTCAGGAAGGTGGTCAACCTGAAGCTCATGGATCATGATATCACTGATTTACATAAATTCCTTGAATTTGCGAGGGATCAATATTTATGCATGAATACCATCCCAGACACGGAAGTGATTCTGGTAGAGCCACAACAATGGGCGTTGAGCTTAGAGAAAGCAAGAATATTGAACTTGTTCAAAATTCCACATTTCAAATGAAGTAACAAAATAAATGCCCATGTCAAGGTATCACTCAACTGCATCCATGGGGGGACACTCTAGCTAGATCCCCCAGTCTCCATTGATATTGCACTAGTTATGTGCATCGCAAGGTTGAGCAAAGCAGGCGAAGACCCCTCACTGTTGTTCCACAAAATGGGAGAGTGGGCCCTCTTCGAAGCCATGAAAGATAAATTTGACACATTCAGAGACAAAAGGCGTTTGGATGTGAAGATCATTAGCGACAAAGAGGTCAGGTTTACAATGCAGGTTTTGGCCTGCAAGCTGTTGCAAAAATGTCACAGAGATGAAGTGCCAGAGACAGTAGTTTCAACGGCCGAAAAATGCAAGGAAGGGGTTTAGATGAACTAGGCAACCCTTCTCATTAACCAATGTCTACAAGATTGCACAGAGGCCCAGGAGAAGGGCACTGAGTTTCACTATGCATGGTTACTTATTCTCATTGCACTGGTCGGGTGGCAGGAGCCTGCATATTTTTAGCGCATACGTTATTTAGGTCGCAGCCCTTTGGCTGCTAGGTATGCCAACTTATGGCATACAACCATCAAGAGGCGGAAGACTGACAACAACACTACTTTTTATTCCTATTTGTAGCTCATTACTAAAGTAGTGGAGACCACGTAAAGCATACCAAAAGAATAATTCGTCGCATTCAAATATATCGCACGGTTCAGAGCCAACATGGACCATATGTATGTGCAAGCCAAAAAGGATCCTGTGTGACAATGGTTGTCGACTAGTTACCGACTGACACTAGAAGACATGCACTTAATAATCAGTGACTGGGAGGATGACTAGAAGAATCTAGTAGACAAGCCATGGCCCTCGAAAGATGATGGAGACCACAACAATAGTGAGGAAGAATAGGATTAGACGAATGACATAGACATGTGTCCTGGCCAATCTAAAGTCCCTGAATCAGGACTCAAAAGAAAAGAAAAGGAGCCTGAACAGACAGGAGGGGCATGAAAGAAATCTAAGGCATAATGATAGACCCCATTTTATATTTTAATTGATGATGATATGGATCAGATTGGGTACCCCATTTGCGATTCCACTGAGGAAATCTTGGAGGAAGCTACAACAAAGCACAAGGACCAACAAAAGAAGGTCTAGGATCAGCTGGGAATCCTTTAGCAACTCCTAGAAAGAACAAGCACCAGGAAAGACCGCAGGTTAGGGAATGGACCATCTACAGGACCAAGGACAAAAATGGCTAGTGTACAGATGACCCTTACACAACTCTCAGGGTAACATAGAACCATACCGATTGAGGCAGTTGCACTAGAGTTTCTAGCGGGCGAATTGTAGGAACAAATTAAGGTGTTGGCTTAGGATAGTCGTATCCAGACTACCCATCCAAAGGGTAAAGGAACTACAAGAAGAATTGGTGTAGGAAATAAAGTATAGAGGAGACACAACACACTGAGACTTGGATAGACCGAGGGAATAAAATTCCCAAGTGAAAGCACACTACGAGATATCCATTCAAGAAAAGAAGGACATTCGAAGGCCGCATCGAGGAAGTTCTAAAGAATAACGAGGGGTCCAAGGCAAGGGCCCTGAAAGCACTATAAGAAAAGGAGGAAGCGAAATCTATGGTGCAGAATACGCAAGCTACCATCCAGAAGTTATACAAGCAAGTACCCGAAGTTCCCTTGGTCATAGAGGCCACTATGGAGGAAAAATTGTCGAAAATTGGCGAAGTCATGAAGGGCTTCAAGGAGCATATCCAGGATTTGCAACTGAAGAGCATGCCCAGAACACCACCTGAGGTGTGTGAAGGTAGAATGTGTTAGAAAAATAGGATCATGGAGCAATAAAATAAAACAAATGTGGAAATAAAACACATAAGATACACAATACAATAGAGACACAGATATACGTGGTTCACCCAGTGTGGGCTATAGAGAAATTTCACGTCCTTCCTTTATTATTATACAGCAAATGAAGGGATACAACCTACAACAAACCCCCTGTAACTTCCTCTTCTTTCTCTCATAGTCTCTTCTCTCAAAATACAATATTCACAATGATACATAGCTGCAATACATTTCCATCATAAAAGAGGGTTGCCTTCTAGGGAAAAAAACTCTAACATAACTTCTATCGTCAGATATGTGACCTTATAATGAACGATCCAGATTTACAATGAAATTACAATATACATTTACAAGGAAATTTTTTCTTTGGAGGCTTCACCCTCGAACCCTCGTCGGGGGCTGGCTTGCCCCCAGACCCCAAAGAGGGGGTAACCCCCCTCTGCACTCCCCCACGTGGAGGAGTGTACATTATTCCACGGTGTAAAGTCTTCATGAGGTATAAACTCGTCTGAAATAAAAGACCTCTGAATCATGAAGATAACAGGGCTCCACAACCAACAATCTCCCACTTGGAGATCGATCTCAACAACTCCACCGCTGTTGTATATGTTGGAATATGATCCTTCTTAGACCTGGAAAATTTCTCGTCTTCATATTCATTCTTGAAAACCAATTGAAACTGAGCAGGAACTCAATTTATACATGGTTACTCCCTTTGTTAACATATTTGTATGATTCTAGCTAGTGTGTATCTTTTCCAACTTCAAATGTCCATCTTCCAAGACGGATCGTATGAAATGGTACCTGAGTTGTATATGATTGGTCTTCGAATGGAATGGTGATTTCTTTGCAAGATGAATGGCACTCTCACTGTCACAGTAAAACCTGATATTCTCCTGCTTCTCTCCCAATTCCTCCATAAACCTCTGTAGCCAAATCATCTCTTTACTAGCCTATGTAGCAGCAACATACTCTTCCTCTGTTGTTGAAAGTGCAACAACCTTTTGCAGTCTTGAAATCCAACTTACTGCTGTTCCACCTATAGTAAAAACATACCATGTGGTGCTCCTTCTACTATCTTTATCACCTGCCATATCTGAATCAACATATCCCTGTAGAACAATGTCTTAACCTTCAAAACATAATGCATGAGTAGCAATACCTCTCAAATACTTGAGAATCCACTTTACTGCCTCCCAATTCTCTTTACCTGGATTGTTCATATACCTGCTCACAACTCCCACTGCATGTGCAATATCTGGTCTTGTGCAAACCATCACATACATCAAGATGCCAACTGTTGATGAATAAGGGACCCTGGACATGTATTCTATGTCCTCCTGTGTCCCGGGACACATTTCCTTAGTTAATTTGAAATGGCTGGCCAAAGGTGTACTAACTGGTTTTGCATTATGCATTCTAAACCTCACCAACACCTTCTCTATGTACTCACTCTCATACAATGTCAATTTGTGATTTTTCCTGTCTCTTATTATTATCATACCAAGGATTTTCTTTGCAGCACCCAACTACTTCATTGTAAATGAATTAACTTATTTCTTCTTGAGCACATTTATATCCTGCATATTAGACCCTGCAACAACCATGTCATCTACATACAATAGCAAGATAATATAGCTTCCATTTTCTAGCCTTTTAAAATAAACACAGTGATTAGAATGACATCTACTATAACCTTGTTCTGTCATAAACATGACAAACTTCAAATACCGCTGCCTTGGAGCTTGCTTTAGGCCATACAAGCTCTTCTTCAACCTGCATACCAAATTCTCCTTTCCTTTGACCTCATACCCCTGTGACTGTTGCATATAAATCTCTTCCTCCAAATCCCCATGGAGAAAACACGTTTTTACATCTAACTTTTCAAGATGAAAATCTTCCACTGCCACAAGACTTAAAATAGTCCTAATTGAAGTCATTTTAACAACAGGAGAAAATATTTCATCAAAATCTATACCTTTCTTTTGCGCAAACTCCTTTACAACAAGTCTAGCCTTGTACCGCTTTTTGCCTCCATCTTCTTCCTTCAACTTGTAAACCCATTTATTCTGTAATGCTTTTGTTTTTTCTGCAGGCAACTGAACCAAATCCCAAGTTTGGTTATTTACCAGGGAATCCATTTCCTCTTTCATTCCTTGCACCCACTTCTTTTTGGTGTCTACCTACACTGCCTCTTCATAACATTTTGGTTCACCAGAATCAGTCAATAATAAATAATACAATGAAGGAGAGTATCGTTCAGGGGGTCTACTTAACCTGGTAGATCTTCTAACAACACTTGCAGGAGTTTTAGGTACCTGCTACTCCTATTGTTGTACATTTTGATTTTCTGGTTCCTTTGGAATTTATTTTTCAGTGATCTCATCAAGCAATGTGTATTTTTTTTTTCCTGTTTCTTTCCCTGCAACTAATCTTTGTGCATGACCTTCTCATTGAATTTGACATCTCTAATCCTAATGATTTTGTTATTTTCATAATCCCATAAGTGATAACCAAAATCATTAACACCGTATACAATAAAGGTACACTTCTTGGATTTTGCCTCAAGCTTTTTTCTATTTTATTTATCAATATGGACAAATGATTCACAACCGAAAGTCTTCGAAAAATAATAGTTTACCTTTTTTCCTGTCCACGCCTCCTATGAAATTATACCATCCATAGAGCTTGAAGGTCCTCTATTTATTAAGTAAATAACATTATCTACAACATCTACCCATAACTGTAAGGGAAAACCAACATGCAATCTCATACTCCTTGCACGCTCCTTGCACGCTCCATGATTGTCCTGTTCATCCTTTCTGACACAACATTTTCTTGTGGTGTTCCTGGAACTGTCTTCTCTCTACGAATCCCATGGTATGAACAATAATCATCAAACTCCTTGCTGTAATATTCACCTCCATTGTCTGATCTGAGACACTTCAACCTTTTACCTGTCTCATTCTCAACCAAATCTTTCCATTTCTTACAAGTATCAAAAGCATTAGATTTTTGTCGAATGCAATAAACCCAATCTTTTCTAGTCGCATCATCAATAAAAGTAACATAATAATGAGAGCCACCAAGAGATGATACCTGAGCCAGTCCCCATGCATTTGTATGCACAAGCTCTAACCTTTCACTCTTCTTTTCTTTTCTGACTCTGAGAAATCTGACTTTCTTATATTTTCCATAAACACAATGCTCACAAAAATCCAAATCAATTTATTTAAGATCTGGCAAAAAATTTCTTTTGTGAAGTATCTGCATCCCCTTCTCACTCATGTGTCCAAGCCTATGATGCCACAGTGTTGTATCCACTTATGTAGAAGCTAAAGAGATAGGAGAGTTAGTATTACCAGTACATAAATACAATGTACCTACCTTCTCTCCTTTTGCTATCACCAATGATCCTTTGGTGACCTTCCACACCTTATCTGTAAATATGGATATAAAACCTTCACTTGCCAACTGTCAGACAATTGGCTTAGGTTGATGGATATTTTCTATGGATTGTTGGTTTTCATTTATGTAAACCATTTGAGAGTGATATTGTATATTGATGTCAACCCTTGGAGAAAGTCCGGTAGCGAATTTCGGTAGCACAAAGGTTTGGGTAATGGACCCAAGGTTGTTTCATGTATAATGGTATGAGTTTTAATATATTTGAAGGTAACACTATTCTATATGGATAGTACATGTCATTCCATTTCTGGTGGTATGTGGAACGTCACATAACTCCTCACTGTTAGAGAGTTATGGCCATGTGAAGTTGGAGAACCCATGTTTGGGTAATGGACCCAAGTTTGTTTGATGGATAATGGTATGAGTTTTGATATATTTGTAGGTAATACTATTCTATATGGATATTAAATGTCATGCCATTTCCAGTGGTACGTGGAATGTCACATAACTCCTCACGGTTAGAGAGTTATGGCCATGTGAAGTTGGAGAACCCTCATGAGTCATCTAGAAGCCCCAAAAGGTCGAAGTAGTCAAAGTGGTTTAAGATATTTTTAGAAGGTAAATAATAAAGTGAAGTGATGAGTGTACTATAATTCAAAGTGAATACAAAATAAATTATTTAAATAATAAAGCTAATGGAGAAATTACTAAGTTGACAAGTGGCTAGAAGTGGGTTAGCCCTAAAATAAGGAAAATGGTTTAAGATGGTTAGAAGGTAACCTCTTTGAGGTAAAGTGAAGTGATGAGTGTACTATAAGTCAAAGTGGATACAAAATAAATTATTTAAATAAATAAAGATAATGGATAAATTACTAATTGGACAAGTGGTTAGAAATTGGTAACCCTAAAATAAGGAAAGTGGGTTAAGATGGTTAAAAGGTAACCCCTTGAGGAAGCTACATGAAAGTATAAATAAGAGGCAAGGCTCTCTCATTTCATATTAAACTTGAGAATATTGAATATCTACAGGTGAATGAGATAACCAAAGGATATCTAAGCCAAATTTCAGAGAGAAGGTGAAGTAAAGAAGGCCAAAATTCAAGGGAGGATAAATTCTTTTGATGATGCTTTCTAAGGTATGTTATTTACAGGTCATCTCACCATTTTTGCAATAATTTTTTTTCTAGAATGATTCAGACCTTGAAATTGATAGGCCATTAAGAATACATATCCAAGTATATGTGGTATAAATTTTAGCTTGTGGTTCGTTGTAGTTTCGGAGTTACACTCCGTGGAAAATAGGGTTTGTGGCTAGTCCTGAAACTAGTCTAAAATAAGTCTTTCAGGTAAAAACGTCATAACTTATTCATAATAGATCCAAATTAAGTAAGACCAAATGTTTTGGTTAGAGTACAATCTATAGTATTCTGTGTAACATTTTCATATCCATAGAACAAATATTCCACAAGTTCACTCTCTAGAATACGCAATAATTCAACAAGGTATGCCATTTTTTCTATAACTCATTTTCTAAGAGGTTCCAAGTAGTGACACCTGGAGGAATTGCATAAAACACACTTAAGAACATTGTGTACTATTTTCAGATCTTTATTCATTATAGGTACATAGTTATGATTATTTCAAGTTAGGGTTGTTGACTAATACAAAACTAGTCATGTGAGACTAAAGAAAAGTTTGATGAAAATGCTAGTCTCTTGTTGTTAAAGTTAAGGAA
>ML792670.1:173014-210633 GCA_009831015.1 Picea engelmannii
TATGAGTTGTTGTGTTATGCTTGGTTGATGCACATCTTTGAGAGTTATCTTGGTGATTGATCTTGGTGAGTAGATATGATTTGGTTGATAAGATTGATGAGACAGGTTGTTGTGATAGGTTGTTTGGATAGGTTGTTGTGACATGTTATTTGTATAGGTTTGATGCATGGTTGATGCACTTTTTCATGGTACAGGTTGCGGTACAATTTGGTAAATGGTAGATGCACTTATTTATGGTACAGGTTGATAACAAGTTGAGGTACAGGTTGGTGCATGGTTGATGCACTTATTTATGGTACAAGTTGATAATAGGTTGAGGTACATGTTGATGCATGGTTGATGCATGGTTCAGGTTATTTGTACAGGTTGTTTGGTGCAGGTTGATTGGTACATGTTGTTTGGTTCAGGTTTACAATAGTATATCTCACAGTGATAGTGTGACAATGGTTCCATAATTCTACTTATAAGTTAGGGAGGTTGGATGGGGTAAGGACAGGTGGTTGTAGCCACCTTTCGTTTGTAGCTGAAGATCATAGGGGGTTGTATCCTCCTTCTGGTTGTAGCCAGAGAATTGGGGAGTTGGAGTTTCCCTCAGGTTGTAGCCTGAGAAACTAGGGCTTGGAGCCTCCTTCCAGTTGCAGCTGGAAAACAAATGAATTTGGTGCTTCCAATGAATGTAATTCTTCAAGACATATAAGAAAAAGCATTCTGTGGTTTTCTCCCGTTTTGGGTTTCCATTTAAAAACACTGGTGTACTGTGTATGTGTATTATTGTTCATTTGTTCATTGTTTATTTACTCTGCAAATATTGGATGATAATGCTACATTGATATAACACTTGCATTATATGGTTAAAAAAGATTAGATTACTCTATTACTAATTCACCCCCCTCTCAATAATCCAACAATTGGTATTAGAGCCGGTTCCTTCAGGAAACAATTTAACCTCTTGAAGGAGATCATGGATTATTATGAGAATGGAGTACCAATGTTTAATGGTCAGAATGGTTTTAAGTATGAGATGTGGAGCATAAGGACGAAAGTATTTTTATAGGCACTGAGACAATATATTTGGCTATCAGTGTTTACAGGATATGATAATTCAAAAAGGGAAAAGACTGCATTCAAGAAGGAATTGAAGACGAATAACAAAATAGCAATGGATTTCATCTAGGAAGGATTACCTAATCCTGTAAGAGAAAAAGTTGGTAAATGTTCATTAACAAAAGAACTTTGAGATAAGTTACATGACATATATTCTTCACCTATCACAGATTCAGAAAATGTCAAAGAAGATGCAAATACAAATCAAGAAGAATTATGTTCACCATGTCAAACATATTCAGAAGATGAAGAGTACATAATCACCAGAGCTATGTTGTTTTGCTTTAATTGTGAAAAACGTGGACATATTGAAATCGAATGCCATGAAGGAAATGAGACAATTTTTTTTTTTGAAAAAGAAGACAATTATGAGGCAGAATTCATTAGTCCTTTATATGAACTAAGAGAAGAAAACAAGTCACTCAAGAAAGAATTTATGAAACAAAAGGGAAGTGTTCACATTTTTGAAGAAGCCCAATAGGTCATAGAGAACTTAAGAACTCAGCTAGAAGAGGCCAGAAAGATCGAAGAAAATCTTGAATATCAAAAGAAGTGTTTGGAAGCCAACATAGCAGCACAGAAGGAAGAAGCATAAATGAAAGATAATATATTGACAGATCATCTTAAGGAAAGAATTAACGATCTAAACCGGCTTGAGTTAGAGTTTGGTCAAAAAGAGAAAGTACTCGAAGAAGAAATAATCACATTAAAAATTCATCTTGAAGAAGCGAAGAGAACAAAAGAAGTCGTGAAATCTCAGATATTAAAGAAAGAATAAGAGGTTGAGAAACTTGAAGAAGAAGTTGTCACATGGAGAAGTAAAATCGTCAATCTCAAAAAGAACGTTGAAGAGACAGAAAAATCCACATCAGTTACAGAGAATGAAGAGAAGCACTCTAGGTTGATAGAAAAGAAGAATGAAGAAAATAAAAAGAGTTATGCATAAGTACTCAAAGGAAGAAATCATGGTCAACCAGAATCTAAGAAAACTATTGAAGATACATCTTCAAGAAGACCATCTGTGTTCAAGCCACAAAGAAGCGTCAATCATGATCATGATCAGTCAAGGTAGAAATTCATAAGGATTACACCACAAAGAATATCATTCACTCCCATGTATGCAAATTTATTTTATGGTCATTGTTTTTATTGTACTAATTTTGGACATAAGGTTGCAGATTGCAGGGATTATAAAAGAAATGTTCAAGTAAGAAGTGCCTATGTGGCCACACGTAACATTGAGTGTTACAAATGTCATAACTATGGATACATATCCGGTGATTGTAGAAGTGTGATCGATACTTCCATGAAAGATAACATTGATATCAGATATAATAAAGTATGGATAAGAAAACAAGAAGAACAAGTGAACAAAGACCAGGTACCAGAGATCAAAATATTGGCAATAAAACGAGATGAAGAAAATTATACAGAGAAAAAAAAAGATGTCAGATACAGAAAGGTTTGGAAAATAACTGAAAGAAAGGAAGTACAATTAAATAAGGAACATGTTGAAGAGATTGTACTTTCAAGAATTGTAGTGAAAGATGAATCCACAGACAGAAAGAAAGAAGTCAGAGCTCAGAGAGATAATGAATCTACCAATGAAGATGATGATGAATACACATCAGAGCATGAATTGTTTTGAGCCATCTGGCTTAGAGAATCCCAAGTAATATGAATATCAGACATGGGGAGTCTATGCGATAGCTGTGACAGACCAAAGAACCATCCTTCGAGCAGCTTGCAGAGTTTGAGAAGACAGATTCATAGCAGTCAGTTAGAAGAAGTACAATTTGATAGATTAATCAAGACTTCATGATAGTATAGTGATAAATGGGTCAACATTATGGACAGTTGCACAAGTAGAGTCTTGGAAAGTATGGACACAGATGGATTTGTAAGAACACTTAGCAGGTTTGGGCAAATATATGACAATGGACTAGAGCATAGATTCATATATTGGTTTAAAGAGTGGTTCAGAGACAAAGAAACATCATAATAATGGATGATAATTACACAGGAAATGGTCAAACAATACTAATGGATTCCAAATTGACATATATTTTTTTGGACACATGTAGTGCATACATCAGTTCAAATTCAAAACAGAGTAATTCTCAGAAACAACAATGACAAAACTCCCTACGAACTATGGAAAGGAAGCGCAGACAACAACCTCTACATCAAGGTAACTCAAGGTAATATTTTATTAATTGAAATTTATGTTGATGATATTGTTTTGGAAGTACTAATGATAGGTTAAGCTAGAAATTTGCAAAGGATATGCAGAATGAATTTGAAATGTCATTACTTGGAGAACTATCCTTCTTTTTGGGTCTTCAGATATGTCAAAAAAACCAAGGAATTTTTATTTCTCAAACTAAGTATATCAAAGAAATGCTAAAGAGGTTCGGAATGGAAGATTGCAAACAAGTTACCACTCTTACACAAACTAGTTTCAGTTTGAGCAAAGATGATGATTCAAAGTCTACATACCAGAGGAAATACAGGTCAATGATTGGTATCTTACTATATGTGACAACATCCAGACCAGATGTAATACAGGCAGTTGGACATGTGGCACGATTTCAAGCAGCACCAAAGGAATCACATGTATTAGTAGTGAAGAGGATTTTCAGATATCTCAAAGAAACATAAGATTTTGGATTATGGAAATGATCTATCACTTATTGCCTACACAGATGCAGATTGGGAAGGTTGCATTGATGACCGATGAAGGACCAGTGGAGCAATGTTGTACTTGGGTGAGTGTTTAGTATCTTGGCTAAGCAAGAAACAATTATCAATATCCTTATCTACAACCAAGGTAGAGTATATTGCAGCAACAACATGTTGTACACATATTCTATGGATGAAACAAAATTTGACAGATATACAGGTTGAGTATGATGAACCCATTCCAATCTATTGTGATAATACAAGCACCATTAGTATCTTAAAGAACCCAATGATGCACTCCAAGATGAAGCACATTCCAATCAAGTATCACTTTCTACCATAACATGTTGTGGAGAAGAACATGAGAGTTGAATATGTGGGAACAAAAGAACAAGTGGCATATATCTTTACAAAAACGCTTCCACAGGAAGCCCTTGAGTATCTTCGCCAGAGAGTAGGAGTAATTTATACTCCAAAATGAATGCTTTTGAATGCTTATCTTATATGTCTTAGATGTACACGAGGAAGCACCATAACTAGGACAAGGGGGGAGAGATTTATCGGATGCAAAGGTAAATGCTCGGAGAGAGAGCATATAGGCATGTTTCCAAGGGGAGCGATTGTCACAAGGGAAGAATGAGCGATATGAATTCAAAGTGACACCCTTTGTTAAAGGAGGAGATATTATTCATATGAAGGGAGAGAGAGTAATCAAAGGCTTATAAACACAAAGAAAAATCAAAGGCATGTAGACAGGGGGAGTAGCCCCAAGGAGAGTTTAGTCAGGGGGAGCAACCCCAAAGGGAGATACCCTTTGCCATTGATGTCAAAGGGGAAGAGATAGAAACATTGATAAGGAGAATAAGCATGGATGTTATCATGACTAAGTGTTTCCATCAATGTTGGTGTTTCCATCAATGCCAAAGGGAGATATTGTCAGATAGTTGGCTTAGGTTGATGGATAGTTGGTATGGATTGTTGGTTTTCATTGATTTCAACCATTGGAGATTGATATTGTAGATTGATTTCAACCCTTAGTGATTGATGTCAACCCTTGGAGAAAGTCCGGTAGCACAAAGGTTTGGGTAATGGACCCAAGGTTGTTTCATGTATAATTGTATGAGTTTAAATATATTTGAAGGTAATACTATTCTATATGGATAGTACATGTCATTCCATTTCCGGTGGTATGTGGAACGCCACATAACTCCTCACGGTTAGAGAGTTATGGCCATGTGAAGTTGGAGAACCCAGGTTTGGGTAATGGACCCAAGTTTGTTTGATGGATAACTGTATGAGTTTTGATATATTTGTAGGTAATAATATTCTATATGGATATTACATGTCATGCCATTTCCAGTGGTATGTGGAATGCCACATAACTCCTCACGGTTAGAGAGTTATGGCCATGTGAAGTTGGAGAACCCTCATGAGTCATCTAGAAGCCCCAAAAGGTCAAAGTAGTCAAAGTGGTTTAAGAGATTTTTAGAAGGTAAATAATAAAGTGAAGTGATGAGTGTACTATAATTCAAAGTGAATACAAAATAAATTATTTAAATAATAAAGTTAATGGAGAAATTACTAAGTTGACAAGTGGTTAGAAGTGGCTTAGCCCTAAAATAAGGAAAGTGGTTTAAGATGGTTAGAAGGTAACCCCTTGAGGTAAAGTGAAGTGATGAGTGTACTATAAGTCAAAGTGGATACAAAATAAATTATTTAAATAAATAAATTTAATGGATAAATTACTAATTGGACAAGTGGTTAGAAGTTGGTTAACCCTAAAATAAGGAAAGTGGGTTAAGATGGTTAAAAGGCAACCCCTTGAGGAAGCTACATGAAAGTATAAATACGAGGCAAGGATCTCTCATTTCATATTACACTTGAGAATATCTATAGGTGACTGAGGTAAAAAAAGGATATATACGCCAAATTTAAGAGAGAAGGTGAAGTAAAGAAGGCCGAAATTCAAGGGAGGATAAATTCTTTTGATGATGCTTTCTAAGGTATGTTATTTACAGGTAATCTCACCATTTTTGCAATAATTTTTTTTTCTAGAATGATTTAGATCGTGAAATTGATATGACATTGAGAAAACATATCCAAGTAGCTGTGGTATGAATTTCAGCTTGTGGGTTGTTGTAGTTTTTGAGTTACACTTCGTGAAAAATAGGGTTTGTGGCTAGTCCTAAAACTAGTCTAAAACAGGTGTTTCGGGTAAAAACGTCATAACTTCTTCATAAAAGATACAAATTAAGTAAGAAAAAATGTGTTGGTTAGAGTACAGTCTGTATTATTCTATGTAACATTTTCATATCCACACAACAAATATTACACAAGTTCGCTCTCTAGAATAATCCAAAATTCAACAAGGTATGCCATTTTTTCTATAACTCATTTTCTAAGAGGTTCCAAGTAGTGACACCTGGAGGAATTGCATAAAACACACTGAAGAACATTGTGTTCTATTTTCAGATATTTATTCATTACAGGTACATAGTTATGATTATTTCAAGTTAGGGTTGTTGACTAATCCAAAACTAGTCATGTGAGACTAAAGAAAAGTTTGATGAAAATGCTAGTCTCTTGTTGTTAAAGTTAAGGAAGGTTTGCAGGTATGTGACCATATACACCAGGTCTTTTACGAAGTTACAAATAATATTTGGATGATGAAATTGATGAGGGCTTTTGGTTGAGGCACATGTTGGGTACATGGTTGAGACAAGTAGTTGATGAGTTGGCACATACATGAGGTGTATAGTTGATGATGTTGGTATATATTGATGAGTCATAATTGATGAGTAGTTGATACATGATTGGTACATACTTGGTACATGGTTGGATGCACTTGTTAGTAGTATTGCTGACACATGGTTTATGTATGATGTAGCATACTTGTATTGGTATATTATTAGAAGCATGTATTGATCTTAGTGATGATTATGAGTTGTTGTGTTATGCTTGGTTGATGCACATATTTGAGAGTTGTTTTGGTGATTGATCTTGGTGAGTAGATCTGATTTGGTTGATAATATTGTTGAGACAGGTTGTTGTGATAGGTTGTTTGGACAGGTTGTTGTGATATGTTATTTGTACAGGTTTGGTGCATGGTTGATGCACTTGTTCATGGTACAGGTTGAGGTACAGGTTGGTGCATGGTTGATGCATTTATTTATGGTACATGTTGATAACAGGTTGAGTTATAGGTTGGTGCATGGTTGATGCACTTATTTATGGTACAGGTTGATAAAAGGTTGAGGTACATGTTTAGGTACAAGTTAATGCATGGTTGATGCATGGTTCAGGTTATTGGTACTAGTTGTTTGGTGCAGGTTGATTGGTACAAGTTTACAACAATATATGTCACAGTGATAGTGTGACAGTGGTTCCATAATTCTACTTATACGTCAGTGCAGTTGGACAGGGCAAGGAAATGTGGTTGTAGCCACCTTCTAGTTGTAGCCGAAGATCATAGGGGGTTGTAGCCTCCTTCTGATTGTAGCCAAATAATTGGGGAGTTGGAGCTTCCCTCTGGTTGTAGCTTGATAAACTAGGGGGTTGGAGCCTCCTTCCAGTTGCAGCTAGAAAACAAAGGAAGTTGGTGCTTCCAATGAATGTAATTCTTCAAGACATATAAGAAAAAACATTCCGTGGTTTTCTCCCGCTTTGGGTTTCCACATAAAAACACTGGTGTATTGTGTATGTGTATGATTGTTCATTTTTTCATTGTTTATTTACTCTGCAAATATTGGATGATAATGATACATTGATATAACACTTGCATTCTATGGTTAAAAAGGATTAGATTTCTCTATTACTTATTCATCCCCCCTCTCAGTAATCCAACACCAACTGCCTTGTTGAAATTAGATTTTTCCTTAGATCTGGAACATGTCTTACCTCTTTCAAAAACCATTGGTTTCCATTGCTTTGATTTATTTTTACCTTTCCCATTCCAACAATTTTGCACAGTGCGTCATCACCCAAATGAATATGTCCAAAATTACCTTGAACATAATCTAGAAAATGTTTCCTATGGGGCGTGGCATGAAATGAAGCCTCCGAATATACTACCCAAGACTCAGAAACATTATCTATAGAAAGAATCAAAGCATCTTGTAACACATCACATGTTACATTTGCTTCCTGATTTTTCTCTTGCTGTCCATCTCTTTGTTTCGTTGGAGCTCTGCAGTCTTTCTTCAGATGTCCTTTGTTCCCACAATTCCAACACTCTATCTTTCCAAATCTGGATTTGGATCCGCCCTTCCTATAATTCCCGTTGTTTCTTGAGCCCTTTCCTCTATCCTTTTGTCTTCTCTTGTTCTCCATGTTCAACACATTACCTGATGTCTCACCTGTGCTTTTCCATCACATTTCCTCACTAAGGATAACACCAACAACATCATCATCAAATTTTAAAGTATTTTAACCAGAGACAGAGTTACTTACAACCATGACAAATCAGTTCCATCTTTCTAGCAATGAGCACAAGATTAGAAGAGCCCTGACCTCATAATGAAAGTCCACTTTTACAGAACTTAGTTGATTAGTAACCATATTAAATTCATTTAAATGATCTACAACAGACCCACCTTCTGACATTTTCATATTAAATAATCTCTTCATTAGAAATACCTTATTGGACATCGAGGTTTTTTCATACAGTTTAGCCACTGCATCCATCGGATCCTTCGTTGTCTTTTCTTTCGAAATATTGAAAGCCACCGACGCTGCCAGGCTCAATTGTATCGTTAGTGCCTTTCTATCAAGAACCTCCCATTCTTCGTCCTTCATGTCCTTCAACTTCTTTGCTATTCCACCCAATGGTAGGAATAGATCCTTCTGATATAAATAATCTTCCATTTGCATATTCCATAACTGTTAGTTTTGGCCATTAAATTTCTCGACCCTAAACTTTACATCTTCCGCCATTGCTCCCACTCGAACCAAAAACCCTCTTTTCCTACGAGTTGCCTTTCGCTTTGATACCAGTTGCTAGAAAAACAGGATCACAAAGAAATAAAATAAAACAAATGCGGAAATAAAACACAGAAGATACATAATACAATAGAGACATAGATATACGTGGTTCACCCAGTGTGGGCTACGTCCACCAGAGAAATTTCCAGGTCCTTCCTTTATTATTATCCAACAAATGAAGGGATACAAGCTACAACAAACCCGCTGTAACTTCCTCTTCTTTCTCTCGCATTCTCCTCTCTCAGAATACAATATTCACAATGATACATAGCCGCAATACATTTCCCTCATAAAATATGGTTGCTTTCTAGGGAAAAAAAACCCTAACATAACTTCTACTGTCAGATCTGCAACCTTATAATGAATGGTCCAGATTTACAATGAAATTACAATATACATTTACAAGAAAATTTTTCCTTCAGGGGCTTTGCCCCTGAACCCCCGCTAGGGGCCCGCTTTCCCCCAGACCCTGCAAAGGGGGTAACCCCCCTCTGCACTCCCCCAAGTGGAGGATTGTACATTATTCTGAGGTGTAAAGTCTTCATGGGGTATAAACACGACTGAAAGCAAAGACCTCTGAATCAAGAAGATAATCAGGCTCCACAACCAACATAATGAGGATGCCAATGACATCAGTTTCAAATATTAATAAATTCGAAGAAGAATGTGCAAAAATTTGCGAAGAGATTGCGAAAGTGTGGGAAGAGCTGATGAGTGACCCAGAGATGAAGGTAGTAGAGGCCAAATTGCGAGAAGCGTAAGAACAAGATAACGAGGTAACAAAAAGGTGACTACATTTCCACCAGTCAAGTGAATGGAAACCATTTTGGGTCAGTGATAGGCATATGTTGAAGTGGAGAAAATCATTGACCAATAGAAGGTCCTTAAACAAAGACTTGGACCTAGACAGGAAGAAGAAGTAAGGATTATTGGAGAATTGGCCAATGTACAAGGGAAGGTCAAACAAGCCACGATGGAAGCATAAAACAAATTGATGGAATTGACCGCACATGCCGTAGAGGAGATAAAAGCACAAGAGACCACAGTTGTCATAGAGGTAGAGGCCACTAAGGCTGCTACTCAACAATTCATTGCAGCATGGAAGAACAGGCCACAGGCCTGAGTGGCTCGAGATGAGTCACAGGTGAGTGTTGGGGCCTAGTTAGACATGGAGTTTTTGGATGCAATTTAGGAGACAATCCTAAGTATAAAGAAAATGTGTAGAAGGAAGAAAAGGTGCAGAATAAAGAAAGCGCGTAGAAGGAATAAAGTGCACAGAAGAACATAAGCGTGCAGAAGGAAGAAAGTGTACAGAAGAACATAAGTGTGCAGGATGAAGACACCACACAAATAGAAGAATAAATCAAGTGAGAAAGAGGATAAAGCATGAAGGATGACAATGTGCCATTCCATAAATATAAGAACAACAAGAGTGAAATGAAGAAGAAAGAAAACAACCAGTTAATTGAAGTTGGCCTTGCCATGCATTGTAATGGGCTATTTTTGGGATAGAATAAGGATTTAAACCCTAGATTTTGGGTATAAATATGAAATGGGTTGGGAGATAGAGGGGGACATAGCCGTGAGGTTTAATATTATGTATAAGTCATGAATGTAATAGTCGGTTTCTAATATGAAAGATGAATAAAGGGAGAGTTTAGAGATAATATGGTGTCTTGTGTTCTTTACTTGTCTATGTGCATTTATGAAGGATGTTTTTATACTTCGTAGACTATACTTAATTTGTGGATTGATTATGGTGAAATATTCATGAATGACTGTGATAATCTCTGTAATAATCAAGAACATACATAAGCTAGAATAAGGAAAAATGAATCGGGTATCCACCTCCCTTTCCCTTACTACTGCAGAAGCCTAGTTCTTGCAGTCCCAATAGATACCTTGGGTGAGACTTCGTCTGCACAAGAAAGTGATGCCAAAAGGGCCGGTGTCTTATGGGTTTCTTAGTCATAGTTAAACCTAACCTTGGGTCTTACAATCCATGCACATATCAGTTAAGCCAACACATACCAAGCTCGAGGAGCTTTCTTAAGACCATAAAAAGATTTATTAATGTGAAAAACACGGCTAGAGTCATTATGGACATAGTTAGGAGGTTGTTCTGTTTAGATTTCTTCTTGCAAATCCCAATGCAAGAAGGTGGATTTAACATCCATTTGATGGACCTCCCATTTATGCGAGGCGAAAAAGGATAGAACAAGGTGGATGAAATTCATTTTGTCTATGGGGGTAAAGGTTTCATTATAGTCAATGCCTTCAACTTCAGAGAACCCTTTAACAACTAACAATACCTTGTGCCTTTCAACACTTCCATATAATGCATACTTAGTTCTGTACACCGATTTATAGTTGACAAGTTTTCTTCCTTTTGAAAGAGGTACAAGACCCCAAGTATCATTCACCATTAAATAACAATTTTCTTCATTCATTATTGTGTCCCGATCTGGATGGATTGAAGCTTCTACAAATGTTTATGGATCACGAGTCTCTAAAACTTGAGCTAAAAGAGAAAAGGCTCTTTGGAACTGTAAACATGTTTGACACTGATCTGAAGGATCATCGACAAGATCACCAGATGCTTCCCATGTTGAACGGACCCATATGGGAAGTGGTGTTGCTAGTGCAGGTTTATGTTCAATGGACTCATTTAAAGGAAGGTGTTATCACTCAAGGAAACTCTCCTCGACTGTAAGTCGGAGATGCCTGGTAACTAACTCTTTTTGGGAAATATTTTCTTAATAATTGATGTGGTTTTTTGGATCAAGATGAATATCTAGGGACTGGAATGTGTGTTAAAGACTGTCTAGAGATATCAAATATCACAAGGCCTTCTAGGAATGCAATCAGACAAGGTTTGATTAAATAGAAGAGAAGATAGCTATTGAACCAGATTATACTCATATAAAACAAGCACAATGGGTTTAAGAACTAAGGAAATAACTTATGATTCTTAACTTAATCAATCAGTTAGTGAGATGACAGTCACATGTAGATTGAATAAGTGCCAATAAAGAAATCATTCACTCATAAGATATCAGAGAACAGAAAAGAAAAAGTCTGACAACACAACTGAAGGAAGCTTGCAATGTTTCATATATTAAGAATAAGTCTCTCTTACAGTAGCAACATGTAGAACCCAAAATCGAACCCTTGGTTCATCTTCTATTCTAAGCTTTATAGCTTTACAAAAGTAGTTATGGGATCCTAAAAAAAAGGATTAGATATACTAAAAATAGTAACTCAAAATTCAGTTGCAAGAGAAGTGGGATGCTTCCCCAAAATGAGGCCAATCCCAGATTTCTCTCTGTTGATTGTTGGTGTAGTGCAGAACAGCCTCCCAAGGCTAAATGATGACTCTCAAATAGAGATCAAGTCGAATCTGTTGATGTGGCAAGGTGTCTTGATTTCTTGTCTTAATTAAAGATGTCCAAAAACCTTTGAAACATCTCCTTTCTCCACAATTTGTCAAAAATAACTGTTGGGCTAAACTTGATAATTCATTAGACGTTCATTCGAAAAGATCTCAAATCTTTTCATCTCAAAAATCTTTGATCTGTGTAAAAACTTGTTCATTCTGGACATAACAGGCTTTCGGTGGTTAATTGGGAAAGCTTCTGGGTGATTCATCTACCGAAAGCACTGCTTTCGGTGGTTAATGAACAATCGTCCTGTTCGCCTAAACCACCGAAAGTTAAACTTTGAAGAAATTTCAAAATTGAAAAAATGTTTACCCTGGGTCCTCTTTAATGCTCAAGATTTCTTAGATGCTGCAGCCCTAGTTCGTGCAGAACTACGAACTTCTGCTGGCTGTGTAGGGAGCTCTGGTGTATCCATTATGGTCGTGGCTAAATTATCCAAAGTGTCCAACCCAATTTTCTCCTCTTCTGGTGATTTAAATTCTTTTAACCTGAGCCTCAGAATCCTGAGCGGCTTGTATAGTTTCATATTTTCTCTGATCAAAACTTTGTTTCTATCTTTGATTTTGTCATGTTTTTCTTTAAGAGTTTGATTCATTTTGAACATTTCTTCATTTCTGTCAGTGAGATCTGTGTTGGCTTTTTTGATCACCCTCTCTAGAACTTCCATCTCATAAATCTGTTGTAGGAGCTTGTTGATTTTCTGTGTTCTACCTTTCTTAGGCCTGCTTGAGGAGGCTTCTGCTTCTGGTTTCCTATGGGTCTCTGGAGGACTTGATGAAGGTAGATTTGAATGAAAATCTGCATCCTGTTTGATCTGCAAGTTATCCTGTGTCTCTGCCACCCCCTGCTCTGATTCAGAGTCACTATAAGGTAGATTGAGAAGGTTTTTTCCTGTGGTAGGGTTTTTAGATTGTTTATCTTCAAACTGTAATTTCCTCTTGATTCCTTCCTTTTTGCTAGGGGATGCTTTTATAGGATCTCTTGGTATTGAGATTCCTTTTTTTTTCCTGTGACTACTCTTGGGAGTAGGAGCTTTTCTGCCTCTAGCTTTCTTAGTTTCTGCCTCTGGTGGTCTTTCTGTCTGAAATTCATCCCAAAACAAAAAGAAACCCCACTCAATTTGTCTCCTCTGCAGAGCTTCTCTCATAAGAAGAGTAATTATCCCTTGATGTGATAATCTACTGCTAACCTTAGCAGGCTGGGCTTTCACTTGTCTTGCCATCTTAGTTAGGGTTTTATGAAAGAAGTAAGGCAGGTTTATTAGTCCTCTGCCTGTGAAATGATTCAGAAGTTTAAAATGGTAAAACATTACCCTGTTGTAGCACCCCTCACAAGTGATATACACCAAAATTGCCTTCAACAGGGGCTGCCACTTTGGTTCCAGATAAGACATGGGAATATCCTTCTTCCAGGTCAAATCTTTATGCACTGGTAGCAAATATGACCTGAATTCGACGTTTGATGGTGAGGTGGTTTTAAACCAACAGTCCCCCGTTCTGGATAACCCTGTGTACTCAGAAATGGCTGCTTCGTCGATGATAATCTCCTCCCTGCCCATTTTAGCAATCCTTCCATCATAGGAGAGAGCAAAAGTTTCAGCCACCTGTTGGTGAAATGTTGTCAATTTCTCACAGTATGCAAAAACTCCAGTCTGTCTGAAACACTCTACCACCTCCGGATGAGCTTCCAAATACTAGATGCCATCCACCTCAGATCTCAGAGCAGGACCTACTTTCGACATGGGTCGATGCTGACTGTGCCTGAAACTGTGGGAAACAATACGTTCGGGAGGCAATGACTCTAGAAATTAGGCAGACAGTGAATATCATTCATAAAAACCGGCAGAAAAGGGTGATACACACCGAGTTCGGAAAACTAACACAGTTTCAGATGACCGTTTGACTGAGAATATGCCGAAGCTTTAGATTTTCGGTGGCATTTGTATTTCTAAAACTTGAAAGAGAATAGATTCTAAACTTACCTGAAAACCCGACCATGCTTACTTGACTCAGGAGTGCTTGCTGGACTTAATGACACTTCCTCAAGCCTCAGAGAAAGCAGAATCAGGATTCTTGAAAATACGATTTACTGATGAAATCACGAGCTTATGGTTATCTTCAACAATCTCTGGGATTCATAATGACTCATCCAGGTTTCAAATGAGGGAATAACCTGATAATGATGATTAAAGTACTTGCAACTGAAATGGAGGGTAACTCCGTGCAATCATACCTCCCAATCACCGCCCTGTGTGGATTTGAAATGACCAATGCGGTTGATAAGACACAGGGGCTTCAAACCTTTCGGATGGACGCCACGAACGTGCATCATCTCCCGCATGGCGAGCTTTCGGCGGTTGTGTTTCTAATCATTGCGCCAATCTTGACAACTGGCTCGTGTGAAAGCGTGAGCTTTCATTTTTCCCATTCAAACACTTTCGGTGGTTACTTGCCTTCTGCTTCGACCCCTTAACTGCCGAAAATGAAGACTTTCGGTGGTTAATGAGCACATTGGAGGCTCGCCTAAACCACCGAAACCTGATATTTTGCCTTTTTCTTGATCGAACCAAAATCAACATTTCTTTTGAGCTTGTTTTCAAAATACAGACTCTCTAACCTACTTACAGAAATTTAGAAATTAAATTAAGATCACAACCTATCACCTCAAAAAGCAAATAAAATCCACCAATTTATTTGAGGAGATAACAGAAGGTGAGAAAGAAAAGGTGGATTTTCACCTTCATTGTCATCATCACATTAATAATAAACCATAATAGGAACAAAAGATGGAACAAATGTCGGAAATGGCTTGTAGATTGAAGATGGCACAAACGCCAAATTTGGCTCATAGGCCAAGAGATTTTCATCAAATTTAACATCTCTTCTAATAATACTTTCATTGGAATGAGGTTGAAGAAGGAAGTAGCCTTTGGCATCTTTAGAATATCCAACAAAAATGGACTTCTCACTTTTTGGCTGCAATTCTTTCATTTTCTCATCGGGAATGTGAGCCCATGTTACACTACCAAATACAAAAAAGTGGCTTACATGTGGCTTAATTTTATTCCATGCTTCTTCTGGTCTTATATTTTTTAAATCCTTTGTGGGAGTGTGATTTACTATGTAATTTTCACAGTTGATGGATTCCGCCCAATCATGAAGACTTAATCCTTTAGATTGGATCATACAATTAGCCATTTCCTTTAATGTGTGATTATTTCTATCATCAACACCATTTTGTTGTGGTGTATATGGAACAAAATGTCGCATTTGAATGCCTTGTGCAGTGCAATAACTTGTAAATTCATTAGTCAAATATTCACCTCCATTATATGTTCTTAACCTTTGAAGTTGATGTCCACATTGTTTTTCTACAAGGTCCTTGTAGGCCAAAAACTTGTCAAAAACTTTCCTCTTAAGTTTTAAGAAGTAAAATCAAGTGGATATGAAGAAACCATCAATGAAAGTTAAGAAACACTTTCACCCAGAGAAAGAAGGAGAAGAAAGCAGACCACACAAATCACTGTGAAAAATGTGCAAAGGGGCCGAGGCGTGCCAAGAGGCACATTTGTCAAATTGTCTCGATGATGTTTGTTGAGAACACAACTGAAACAAAAACCATCTTTTCAAGAAACAAGAGGAAGACGTGTCACCATGTGTTGATTACATAGTTGCTGCAATGAGCTATAGTTTAGATGAACAAATCGCTCATGCCAAAGTTTGCTCAAGTCATTGCTATGAAAAAAAAAACTAATGGAAAAGATGATGACCCAAAGTTGTCAAACTTGTACAACCTAGTAATATCATCAACAAGTCCAGTTGCAAGGACATGCTTAGGATCTTTTAAATCCTTGATTACAACTTAGTGAGGTGAAAACTCTACGGTTTTACCTTCACCTGAATGAGTGATATGATACATTGATATAAGGTTGCAGGAAAGACTTGGAACACATAATACATCATTGAAATGACCATTATCTACTTGAACCGTTCCATAACATACAACACTAAGAGATCTATCATCACCAACAAATATTTTCTTGGTGTTATATTCATTAAGAGTAGAAAATATGGCTTTATCCTTAGCCATATGATAAGAAGCTCCAGAATCAATAATCCACTCATCATCATCACCATCAGAAGAATCAATACTGATATTCTGCTTCTTCATCGTTGATTCTAAGGCTTCCATCTTTTTAAAACATTTAGAATCCACATGACCATCTTTCCCATAAAAGTTGCAATGTTTGTCAATCTTCTTACTTTTGGATTTTGCTCCTTTGTCACCATTAGAAGCCAAAGCATGCCAAGAGGGCTTGGGATCCTTGTTTTGCTTGTTTTTGTGGTGAGGATGTTGCTTCTTGTCATTCTTGGATTTATCTTTCTGCTAGGGCACTAAGGCTTTGTTGGATGTACTCACAATGCTAATCAATCCAAGTTGTATAAGCCTATCTTTCTCTTGAATTATAGGATCACTAAAAGACTAAAGAGAGGGTTATTTATAAGCACTCCCTAGAGATTCTCTAGTGGCATAAAATGTAGATACAAAAATAGCTTATGCACTACCAAGCTTGGAAAGAATAACATATATGCATCGATCTTCCTTCATATATAGTTTGCAGTCTATGCATAAAACTCTTAGTGTTTTGATCTTAGATAAATAATCTTCAATGCAAGGAAAATCATTGGGGCTTAAATTCATTAACTGGTTTTCTAATTGGTGGGGTCAAATAATATTGTGTTTACCAAACACAGCTTGAAGCTTTTCCGAAGCTTCATCGGGGACATTAATTCATTGAAGGTGAAACATTAAATCAAGAGAGATGGACATTCTGATTATTACATGTGCTTTGTCACTCTTATTATCCCATTTAAACATTTTTTCATCATCAATGGGTTATTGTTATTTTCCCAAGGTAATCTAGTACAATCCTTTACTTCTTAATACATCTTCCATATGGGATTTTCATGAGAAGTAGTTGGTCCTGGTAAGCAAAAGAGCACTGGGAGAATCCATATTAAATATGCAGAGAATATGGATTTAAAATATGAAACTGATGGTTTGGATTGAAATTTCTTGAAAAAATAGGTTGTTTAAAAAAAACGGCACTGGAAACAGACTTTAGATGTGAAAGTTCTACCCTTTTGAAAAAAAAAACATAAATAATAACCAAAGAGCCATGTGGAATGTAGAAGTTGGTCCACATGGTGATGCCCCTCCTTCACTAACTTTCTTATAACCTCACTTTTAATAATAAGTTGCTTATGAAGTGACCCACTTTTATAGAATAAGTGAAAATCACTTTTACATTGAAGTTACTTTGTAAATTAAAGTTGCATGCCAAAAAACTAATTAAAAAAATATTAAAGCTACTTATAGTGATTCACTTTTATAAATTAAGTGAAATGCACTTTACAACAAAAAAGAGTCTTGAACTCAAGACCTCTTACTAAGTAAAGCAACTTTTAACCATGTGAGCTAGTGCAAAACATATCATAATCTTAAGGAGGAGGATGGGGGGTGTTGTTGTGGAAAATGACCTTGAAGTGCGTGCTTAAACAAAATTATTTTCATGTGTTCACACAAGAAAAACAATTTTCTTCTCGAGAGCAACAAGGGTTAGATATCAGTTAGCTTACCCGAAAAATGCAAGTTTTCCCTATGTTTATGCAATATTTTCTTTGTATTCATCTATATTTGGCAGTATCATGTCTATGCAGTCCTTATGCATGAAAGATAAGTCCCATGGGTCATACTTAATGGTATCTGGTACCTCATCAAAATCATCCTCACTCGTATAATCATAACTGTTGGGATCTATCACATGCTTGTCGACTCACTCTTGACTGTATAATACCTCAAAGCTACCATCTCCCATGGGAATGTGTGCATGGGTGAGATCCATGCTAAGGAAACCTCCAAGAGCATAATATCATCTCCTCTATAAGATCATCCCCCAAGCATCCAAGACATCAATTACTACTATGTTCATAAGGAGGCTGATATGCGGAATATCAATCAAGAAGACCTCAACATTCTCACACAATCCATAAACCTTGACCCTCTTAGAATCAATGCCGCATACATTTGTTGGATTACTAAGAGGGGAGGGGGGTTAGTCAGTAATGAACAATTTATACCACTTATTAATCCTTTTAATCACAATATATATTCCTTTAACTTATTCAACAATGTTAATCAATTTATCATTAATATGTTATTGCATCATATAACATTAACATCCATCAATGCATAATAAACAATAATAAACACATCCACACAATGCACAGTACACCAATATTTTACGTGGAAACCTGATGCAGGAGAAAACCATGCAATGATTTTCTTATATGTATTTAAGAATTACATTCAAGGATACACCAACTTCCAATTCTCCAGCTCCAACTGGAAGGAGGCTCCGACCCCCTATATTTTCAGGCTACAACCTGAGGGAAGCTCCAACTCCCCAATTCTATGGCTACAACCAGAAGGAGGCTACAACCCCCTATGTTCTTTGGCTACAACCACATGTCCTTGCTTCGTCCCATCGCTCTGAAATATAAGTGTCAAATGATGGAAACCACTACCACACTATCACTATAAGATACACCACTGTAAATTTGTACCAACTTGTACCAACAACATGTAACCAATCTGTGCCAAAAGCCTGTAATCAATCTTGTACTAGAAGTCAATCTGTACCAACAAATACCAACATGTACGTGACCTATCTGTACTTCAACTCACGTATGTACACACGCTTTCTATACTAGAACCCATGTATGTATGCAACCTTTCCATACTGCAGCCTGTGTACACCTTCTGAGGGCTAGGATTCTCACTTTTTTTAAACTCAGACCCTTTGTTGCCTCTGTCACATCAACCTGCAACCTGTCCCAACCAGTACCAATCAACAAGTACTATCAACCATGTACATTAGTAACTCACACAACCTGTACCATTACAAGTGCATCAACTATGCACATCATAATACCTCATAACCATCACCAAGATCAAGATGTGATTTTACTAATATATCAATATATCTATGCCACATCCTCCATATACCATGTATCAACAATACTACTAGTAAGTGCCTCTAAACATGTACCAAACATGTGTCACCAACACTACTAGCAAGTGCCTCTAACAATGCACCACACATGTACCAATCATGTATCAACAACACTACTAGCAAGTGCCTCTAATAATGCACTACACATGTACCAATCATGTATCAACAACACTACTAGCAAGTGCCTCTAACAATGCACCACACATGTACCAATCATGTATCAACAACCCAAACTATGATTCATCAAGATGTACCAACATCACCATACCATACACATCATGTATGTGCCAACTCATATACTATATGTCCCAACATGTATCTCAACCATATACCAAATAAATATACTAATATAACCAACAAAATTCATTTATCAATACATCACACAATCCATGATCCAAATACCATAAACCCTTACATCAAACCATGTGCCAAAACCTCACTGTTATGTAGCCTCAAGTGTGTACCAATCATATATCATGACCACTAACAAAAAACTCTCACAATATACCATAAGATATACCAATAACACTCACACATGTACCAACTATGTACTACAACAAATCTACCTCAAACTAACCAACAACTTTACTAGCACATCACAACCAAAAACCCTCAACCATGTACATTAAAGGACTCCAAGACATACCTTAATCATGTGCCATATCATCCAAGATTCAATTCTCAAACAAATCCATAAATGACATACCTTTACTCACAAAAACCTGTAGAATGCTGACCTGGGAACTTGCTTCAGACTTCAGGAACTTGGTACTAAGATCCACTCAATTTTTTCATGATTTTTTTTCAAATGTACGCTACTTTTTCATGTACAACCCACATACATACGCTACCTCTTCTACTTTTAGTCTGCATATGTACGCCACCTTTCTACAGTCATCCCGTGTATGCCTCAGAAAATAGGGTTTTTTTCAGTATTTTTGCAGCTTCGAAACTTTCATCGTCAACCCTCCTTTACTACCTCAGAGTTGCGTAACTTGATGTATCAATGTGTACTTGCAATAGACCTTTCAAAATTATATATTCAATGATATTCAAATAGGTAGGTTAGGTACTAATGGGAGAGCCTTGCTCTATTATTTATACTTCCATGTAGCTTCCTCAAGGGGTTATCGTCTAACTAACTTAACCCAATTTCCTTCTTTTAGGGATAACCCACTTCTAACCACTTGTCCACTTATAACCACTTTATCCACAAATAATAAACTCTCCACTTATAGTTGCAACTAACTTTATTATTTAATTAATTTAATTTTCAACCACTTTGACTTATCCATAAATAGTAAACTCACCAGTTCTTGTTGCAACCACTTTATTATTTAAATAATTTCTCTTTGCAACCACTTTGACTACTTTATTATTTACTCTTTACTCACAACTTCTTGTTGAAATTAACTTTTCTATAATTAGCCAATTCATAACTTCTTTTCCCTTAACTAACTTATTTTTGAAACCACTTTATTATAATGATTTTCTTAATGCAACAACTATACCCATGATTAACTCCTTGTTGAAGGTGAATCCCCCTGTGGACAAGTAGATTCCCTCTTGGTCTCTAAAATCCTAAGGCCAAGATAGAAGGTGCTTAGCATGGACAATGACTTCTTTTTAGATCTAATCAAGCTAATGAAAGAAAGAGAAGGAGAAAGATATGTACCTTATGAACGACGTTTGTCCTTACAAAGTCCAGGCTGAGCTTCAATCCTGAGCTCCTTGATAGGTCCTGCAAAACAAACAAAGATAAAATGGACTTCCTACTCTACTAATATTAGCTCAATCATAGATCCATATACTGCAGACAAACTCATATGGATCAAGTACAAGTTTGAAAGAAACAGGCCAAGCATTGATTATATTAATGAGAACTAGTAAAAGTACTTACAATCCTTTGAATGAAAGTGCAGCAGCCTCTTCCGGTTCTCCTTGTCCAACCCCTTTACTCAATCAATCTCCACTGATTTCTTTGATGGCATCTCACTCATGAGATCATAAGTTTGATGTAATTCCAAATCTCCATTCTCCAATACCACTTACAGGATCATAAGTTTGGTATCAATCTCAATTCTCCATTGTTTCTTTCACCATGAGAAGGCCTCCTTATATAACCTTGGAGGATTCCAACCACTTGAGATATATTTGGGATAAGTTGAGTATTCCTCTCCTTCAATTGAGAATCTCCCCTAAGATCATGCCTTGACCATCTATTCGAATCTAACTACCTTAAGGAATTGAAGGATTCTTCCCTAATTTGCCTCAACAAACCCATAATTTTCTCAAAAGAGGGTAGTGCTCCCCCATAAGGGTGCACAGAGTGCTCAAGCACTCCCCCAGAGAGGATCAGGGAGCTCCATCACTCCCTGATAGTGGGTAGGGGAGCGCTCCTCTCCAAAATGCATTTTTTGAGTGGTTTTCTCAATGAAAAAGGGCTTGTACTTCTTGCCAAGTGATTTTTCTTGTTCCAAACCACCCTTTGAGGTGTCTTAAGTGTCTTCACGATGTCGTTAGAGGCACGACATATGAAAGATGGCAGTATGATGTTTTTTGACACTTGCATCACTTATAGTCAATATGTGACACTTGCGGACAAGATGCGACACTTACAACACTCGTAATGACGACACTTGCGACACTATCGAAGTGAGTAATTTTGAGGTGTAACACTCCTAGTTACCATCAATTTGACTAGTACACTTCTTCTAGGAGCTTCTAGAATAATTTGACTTCTTTGACCTTCTAGGGGCTTCTAGATAACTCATGAGGGTTCTTCAACTTCACTAAGCCATATCTCCTCAACCGTGAGGAACTAGGTGACGTTCCACATATCACCAGAAATGGAATGACATGTACTATCCATCTAGAATAGTATTACTTGCATATTCATTGATATTCATGCCTTTATACCTCAAACAAACTTGGGTCCCTTACCCATACCTTTGTGCTACCATAATTCACTACCGGACTTCTCCAAGGGTTGACATCAATCATTAAGGGTTGATATCAATATACAATATCACTCTCCAAGGGTTGACATCAATGACAACCAACAATGCAAACCAACTGTCCATGAACCTAATCCAACTGTCTGACAAGATTTTCATATGGTTGGGTCGTCTTCAAGCCAATTTGTTCCATTACCTTCAATGACATGACATTTGTTGAGGCCCCAGAATCCAACATACAGTTTTTTAGGCGAAGGCCATTAATGACCAAGGAGAGATAGAAAGGAGGGTTGTTGTCCCTTTGCCGATCAAGATACATGGTGTTCAAAATGATTGGATGGTTCTCCTTCTTAGTTTGTACCTATAATAACTTCAATATTTCCCTCCTCACAGAAGGAATTTTTCACATTTCTGTTACATGAACCATCATATTCAACTTCCCACATGAGTGACAATGTCTAAGTTCAACCGAATCTCATCTTCTTTTGGAGTCAATTTTGGAAGCAACTCATGTAATGGAGGTGGAAGTGGTGGCACCACCTTCTCTGTAGATGGAAGAGAAGTGGTAGGTTGTGAAGGAGGGGATGAAGCTTTATTTATTCTAGTGTATGTCAAATATTACCTCTTACTTAGAACCTTTATCTGATCGTCTGTCAACTGATTTAATACCTTGAGTCTCCCCTCTCTTTCCCTTTGTCTTCTAACCTTGTTAATCTATTTTTGTGTGACCTCTTCCTATTAGAAGTTACAGATCATATCCATGAAGTTCATACTATCAGGAGAATCTTCGTCTTAATGGGGATACTCATCTTCTTGGTTAGTTTCTTGACACAGAGAACAACACAACATCTTCTCTGTGCCGACCATTCCAACTGGGTTCAATGTGTCAGGGGCCTTTTGCCTCTTGTTGAGGCCTTGGTTTCCAACTTGTGGCATCTCTATGTTGTCTATGAACTGAGGTCTGGGGGAAGATTGATTCCTTTCTATAGTGGTTAATCAACCCATGATTTGATTATGTGCTTGGACAAACTACATACTCATCTAATCTATCTTCTAAGTCAAGAGGGAAATTGGATCAGGACCATTGCTAATGGAAGCCTTAGTTTTTGTCTCTTCCTTGGTACAAGGATACTGAAAAGGATCAACCTTTGAGTCAAGGAGGTTCTCTTTGATCTTTTCATTGTACTCTTTGGATTGTGCCCAGGTGGTAGGATTTTTGTCCTTCAGAATAAAAAAACTACCCATCGAATTGACGAATACATTCATGTAAAGGAGACAAACAACTGCAGTTGTAGGATGCAAGTCTGTTGGAATTTGACTATACAATCTGTCAAACCTATTGTCAAATTCACTTACTATCTCACTCTCCTTTTTCTTTATATGATTGAAATGAGATACAAGAAACTTGTTGTCTTTCTTCGTTGTCCATCTATTCTTGAATATCTTGGAAAAATTCTCATAAGATGCTATCTGGTTGTCAGGTAGCCCTCTGAACCATATCTAAGCATCTTCAGTCAAGGATGAGGCTAGTAGCTTCATTGCTACATCCTCATGTTCCACTTCTGCATTTTCCATGTCTCGACCTATGGCATAGAGATGATCATCGACAATTGTCACATTATTTCTTGCAAAAATTGGCAACCATTTGTGAGACTCTTTTGACATTGTGTTGGGGTATCCAGAGATGGTGGCCATGTTCAGGGGTTTATAAAGGTCCTTTTCCCAAGGGTGAGCCTTTGGAGCAAGGGGAAAGGTATCGTGGAAAATGGTTTTGACAATATGAGACTTGAGAGGAGGCCTTATTCAATAAACCTTAGAATGTTTGAACGTCCCTGGGGGAAAGGTCTTAAGGGAAGATGAATTATAGGAAGGTAGATTCGCTAGATGAGCTTTAAGAAGAGCTCATAAAAGGAGGAAGGTGAAAGTCCTTTCAACGGAGTCACCAAGAAATCCTGGGAAAGGCTTTGGGATAGCTTGCCAAAGTGTTGTTAGGGTTCAGAAGAGGATTCAAAATCCTCCCTAGAAATGGTGCCAAAATGTTATCGCACAAGTTGAAGGTTGGGAAAATCCCGAACCAAACCACAATATGGAAACATATAAGAGAACACCTACCCATTGTCACCTTAGATAGGTATTCCCGTCACTTTAGAGGTGAAATAATTACCTCAAGGGGGGAATCATGGGTGAACCTAGGGGGAAATGATACGTAAAGTGAGATGATGAGATGAATGTCCCTATAGGTCAAGTTTCTAAGTGGAGGATGGCTTTGATGATACGTCTTAGAAATGGTTTAATGTTTCCAAGTCTTTGGGTACCTGTGGAAAGTGTTTGTACCTACCTGAGACACAAGAAAATCCAACTGTATGAGGTATATGTTAGGTGTAAAAGCAAGTTAAGCTTGCTTTCCCTAGTTGCAGAAGTCAACAAAATAATATATCAGCAGACAAATTATTATTAGGGCTTCTAAATAAATTCCAAAAGTCAAGATAATGATACAAGATCTAAGCTAGATATAACTAGTACAACTCAAGATTGAAAGAGCAAGACTTTAGCATAAAAGTAAGACTGTTATAAACAAGTGTTGCAAAGATACTTTATCATCCTTATGGCTGTATAAAACAAGTTATTACATCAGAAAAATCAGCCACCAAAAATTGCAAGTAATCCGCTCAAAAAGTGTGCTAGGATTAGTAGATTGAAGGGGAAAAATATTAACAACTTCTGGCAGTTGAATTGTGAGTTATTAAAGAAAGTGTTTAGGATTTTCTGCAGCCTTATAAGCTTTAGCTTTATTTTTATAACAGAAGTAGGAATTTCTTATATAAACAAGATTCCTTGAGGGATTTAGGAGGCCTCAAGGAACTAGAACAACTTCCAATTTAGACAATCTCAAAATCCTGAGTTTTCACGTTAACTAATGCACGATTTTATTTCTCCAATGCAATTAGATTAGTACCTTTAGCTATTGGGTTATGGAGTCAAATAAATAAAGAGATAGAAATGATATCTCCTTGAGGGTGTAAACCCTTTTAATCCCCAAGGCAAGCAAGGCTAACCAGAAAATTCTAGGAGGTTGTAATCCCTTTTACTTCTCCTACTAAAACCTTGTGAAACAAATTATTCCAAGACAAAAATGATGGATATGGTGGAGTTGTATGCCCTTATACTCTCCAATAAGTCTAGAAAATGAAACTTGTAACCAAGCAATGAAGCAACAATAAGAAAGATTTCTTACCTAGTCCAAGCATCAACAAGATAAACCTCCTTTTTACCAAGATTAATCCACCACAAATGCAAGAGAGCAAGAGAGAGATATTTCCCAAAAAGGGCACAATTTTCAACTAGGAGTCTTCTCACAATGGGAGAGTTACGATAAAAAATGAAATAGAGATGATCTCTATTTATACAAATCCTCTAAACATAGTTTGTCCAAAAAACTTAGGTTAACACACAAGACAAGGGGTCAAAAACCCTTATCTTTCCCATTTAAAAAAGTAATATTATTTAATTCATACTTTGGACATAAGAGAAACCGTAAAAACATGAAGTCACCCTTCCTTTGGGCAACGTTTGGCACATTTGGTCAAGTCGTTGAGTTGGAGAAGGGAGCAGTAGGCCTCCAAATGCCAATGGTCTTCAACCAAAACATGTCTTCCACGATCCATGGGCCTCTTCCTTCAAAATGTGCCAAGTTCCCATCATCACCACCAAACCCTATCCCTAGGGTGACGTTAAGCCCTCAAAAGGTGACGTTTTCGCCCTTTCAAGCAAGTAATTTGGCATGTAGGGGCTGGGTAAGATCATCCAAGGTGTCCTCTAGGAATCCAAAGGCATGTCATCATCGTTTGGAGTATGGTACCTTGGCATCCAACCAGTGGGCTTCAAGCCCCAAGGAAGCCCAAGCTAGGCTTGTTCTTCCAAAACTGTCCACCAACTAGGTCCTACAAAGACAAATGGATACGCCCTCCAAGGATCTCAAGTCAAATACATCATGATGAGTAAATCAAATCAATAAAAGAGACATATAAGCATGCACATCCAAAGTAACTCATCAAAATAATAAATGCTCAAAGACCTTATGCAATTCCCCAAGTTTAGGTATGGGAGGGATGACAAAACGACCTATTGGGTGAATTGTACCTCAAGTTTAGGGGTGTTTCCTGAGGGGACCTCTTTCTGAGTCATGTGGGTGAGGTGCCATGGATGGGGGTAAGAATTTTGGATGTGGGATTCATGAAATAAAAGGGGTTGTAGAGTCTCATTTATGGGTGCCTTTGTAGAGGGTGTGCCACACTTTTGTTTTCAATGCAACCTTTTTCCAAGCCCATTTATTGACTTTTATTCTTTTAATATGTTTCTAGGTTGAAGCCAAGGTGGGGATTCTACCTAAGCATTAAAAACTATGCCCACCTTGACTCTACCCTGGTCACATCATGCTTCCCCAAGTTGAAAACATGTGTGGGGCTTCTACCTAAGAATTAAAAACAATGCCCACACATTATCCACCTTGGTTGGCATTTTTTTATTAGTTATTTTTCATGGGTCCCATCAGTTTCTTATGAGAGACATTTCATTATCCTCAGGATCCATGGGTGAGAATATAGAATATTAATGATTTTCTTTTATCTTTTTCCAACTACAAGCCTTTGGGCCTTCATCCCCTTCTTCCCATGAAATGAGGGACAACCGATTCTTGGGTCAGTATACCCGAAAATACAAAAAGGGAAGGATATGAGGGGATGAAGTGTGGAGAGTGACAAGTATGGTTGGGAATGGAACAATGACTTGTCAAGAGGACCTCCCAGTAGCAATCCTATCCCTTAGGGTGACCCACTTTCTAGGGAAAAATGTCATCCACCAAAGTGAAACAGGGCCAGGAGCATAATTTCCAAGCAGACGTTACATAATCAAAAGCAATTTAAAGTGAAAAATTCTCAAATGCCTCAAATATTGAAATGCCACTCACGATAATACATGACTTGTACCTCGTGGAGAAAGGCCCAATGTCTTCTGGAAGCTATTTGATGTAGTGGATGCCATCGTGATGAACCCAGAGTGGACAATTGGTTTATATTGATGGAATTTTTTTTTGTCATTGATGTCAACCCTTGGAGAAGTCCGATAGTGAATTTCGATAGAAAAAAGGTGTGGGTAAGGGACTCGAGTTTGTTTGAGGTATAAAGGCATGAATATGTAGGTAATACTATTCTAGATTAATAGTACATGTTGTGAAATTTCCGGTGATATGTGGTACGCCACGTAGTTCCTCACGATTGATGAGATATGGCTTACTGAAGTTGGAGAACCCTCATGAGTTATCTAGAAGCCCCTAAAAGGTCAAATAAGTCAATTATTCTAGAAGCCCCTAGAAGAAGTTTACTAGTCAATGTGATTGTAACTAGGATTTGATCATGGGTAAAGTTGTTGCAATAAGAAAATAATTAAAAATAAATTAGTTGCAACAAGAAGTGGCGAGTTTATTAATTGTGGGTAAAGTAGTTGTAATAAAAAGGTTGAATAGTCAAAGTGGTTTGGACATAAATTAATTATGGGTAAAGTGGTTGCAAAGATAAATTATTTAAATAATAAAGTGGTCAAAGTGGTTGCAAAGAGAAATTATTTAAATAATAAAGTGGTTGCAACAAGAAGTTAGTTAAGGGAAAATAATTTATGTGTTGACTAATTAAGGAAATTTAGTTGCAACAAGAAAGTGGGTTAGCCCTAGAAGATGGAGAAAGGGGTAAAACAATTACAAGGGAACTTCTAGAGGAAGGCACTTGGCAAAGTATAAATAAGAGAGCAAGGGACTCATATTAGCACCTACCTACCTATTGAACTTTATTGAATATCTATTTTGTGAAAGGTTATTTGTAGGTACACATTGACAAATTTGAGAAAGCGTAGGATTGAGGGAGTGAAGGTTTGAAGAAACAAAAGTTTCAGAGCATCAGAGAGTGAGACTATTCTAGGGTTTCTGAGTTTATCCACAAGCTACAAAGCAATTAGGGCATGAACATCCACAGACCATAGTGGAGGAAAGCGCGGATACCCACGAGCTGTAGAAAGAGAAAGCACGGATCCATAGAAAGGGAAAGGAGGAAGATACTTATTCCAGGTTGCAAGATCTGAGGAAAGACTGCAAGTATGTTTTCTAGAGATCAGATACAACATGGATGCTATAGAGTTAAAGGTATGTTCATGGTTATGTTTTGAGATTGTATCTTAGTGGTGTTATGGAGCATGCTTGAGGCATGACTTGGTGAGGTTTGGTATATGCCCTCTTGGATGTATGGTATTTTCCGTAGAGTATGATTTGAGGCAGATCTATTGAGGCACATTTCTAGTGCACTTAGCTTGGTTTATTTGACATCCTGTGGTGCATTGTGAGAGGCATTTGTTAGTAGTCTTGGTATATGATTGTATTATGAATGGTACACATTTAAGGCTATATCACATTGAAGTTTTTTCACATGGTTTGATGTAAGGGATTATGGTATTTGGTTATGGATAGTGTGATGTATTGCTATAGGAATTTTGATGGTTATATTGGTATATGTATTTGGTATATGGTTGAGACACATGTTGGGTATATGTTGGGACATATAGTTGATGATGTTGGTATATCTTGATGAGTCATAGTTTATGTGTAGTTGACACATGATTGGTACATGCTTGGTACATTGTTGGAGACACTTGTTGGTAGTATTGTTGACACTCGGTTTATGGATGATGTGGCATAGTACATCTAGTTGTTGTTGTGAGTAGTCTTGGTTGATGCACATCTTGGTGATATTGTGCATATGGTTGAGTGGTTTTGGTAAGTAGATCTGATTTGGTTGATTAGATTACAGTGACAGGTTTTGAGCATCAGGTTTACAGTGACAGTTTGATAGAAGTAGAGACAATGACAGTGAAAGTGGGTGAGTTTGTGGTAGTCCGCGAGTTGTAGTGAGGATAGACGCAAACATCCACAAGTTACAGTTAATAAGGGCATGGATACCCATGTGTTTCATTACAGATAGGTCACATATCTATAGGAAATATTTGAAGAAGGTTGGTACAAGTGTGACAGAGTGTTCGTACAAGTTGACAGCGACAGAGTGAAAGTGGCAGTGATTGATTCAATGACAGTGACAGGTTGTCTACATTTGAAATTTATATTTCAGAGCGATTGGATGGGGCAAGGAAAGGGGGTTGTAGCCTCCTTTCGGTTGGTGCTGGAGAATCACAAAGTTGGATCTTCCTTCAGGTTGGAGCCTGAGAACTAGGTGGTTGTAGTCACCTTTCAGTTGTAGTTGGAGAACCCAAGGGATTGTAGCCTCCTTCTGGTTGGAGCCAAAGAATTAGGGAGTTGGAGCTTCCTTAAGGTTGGAGCCTCCTTCTGGTTGGAGATAGAGAATTGGAAGTTGGTGCTTCCTTGAATGTACTTCTTGACATATAATAAAATCATTCTTTGGTTTTCTCTCGCATTGGGTTTCCACACAAATATTGGTGTAATGTGTATTGTGTGGATGTGTTCATTATTGTTTATTATGCACTGATGGATGTTAATGTTTATGATACAATAATATATTGATGATGAACTGATGAACATGGTTGAATAAGCTAAAGGAATATAATCTGTGGTTACAAATTGGTATAATTTCTCATTACTGATTCACCCCTCCTCTCAGTAATCTAACAATTGGTATTAGAGTAGGTTCCTTCGGGAAATAGTTTAACCAATGGAAGGAGATCATGGAATACACTGAGAATGGAGTACCAACGTTTGATGGTCAGACTGGTATAGAGTATGAGATATGGATCAGAAGGATGAAAGTATTTTTAAAGGTATAGGGATATGATATTTTGAAATTGGTCATGACAGGATACAATGCTACAAGGAAAACTAAGACTGCAACCAAGAAGGAATTGAAGAAGAACAACAAGATAACAATGGATTTTATCTGGGAAGGATTACCTAATCTGGTAAGAGAAAAGGTTGGTAAATGTTCATCTACTAAAGAAATTTGGGACAAGCTACATGATATCTATTTTTCTCCCATCATAGAGTCAAAGATTGCTAAAGAAGGTACAAGTACATAATAGGAAGAAATATGCTCATCATGTCAAATAGATTTAGAAGAAGAAGAGTGTGGAATCAACATATGCAAGTTATTTTGCTTTAATTGTGAAAAGTGTGGACATCTTGAAATTGAATACCTTGATTTGAAGAATGAAAGTGACAAGACATAAAATCCCAATGAAATAGAAGACAATTCTGAGATTGAAAAGGAAAATCATCATAAAGCATAATTCAGTCAAAGAGAAAAATAAATTGAATATGAAATAATCACTTTGAAGATCCAACTTGAAGAAGAAAAGCGAACAAAATAAGTCATGAGGAATTAGATGATGAAGAAGGAAGAAGAGGTAGAGAATCTTGAAGAAGAAGTTGTCATGTTGAGAGTAAAAGTTTTCAAGCTCAACAAGAATGTTGAAGAGAAAGAAACATCCACATATTTAGTTGAAGAGAAGCCCTCCAGGTTGCTAGAAGGAAGAATGAAGAGAAGCCAAAGGCTTATTCATAATTCATTAAAGGTTTGATGAAGAAGGAAGAATGCAAGCCCTTGAAGAAGAACATTCCAGAAGTGAAAAAGACTCAAGAAGAAGACTACAGATGAAGATACTCCATGTTCAAGCCACAAAGAAGCCTCAATCTTGATCATAACCAACTAAAGCATGATTTCAGAAGGACGACACCAAAAAGAAGATCTTTCACTCCCAGGTATATAATTTGTTTTTTATGGTCATTGTTTTTATTGTACTAACTTTGGACATAAGGTTGCAGATTGCAGGGTTTATGAAAGAAATATTCAAGCAAGAAATAATTATGTGCCCACACATAATATTGAATGTTACAAATGCCACAACTATTGTCATATAGCTCAGAATTTTAGAAGCATGACAGTGCCATCCATGAAGGAAGAAACATATATCAAATATACTAAAATTTGGAAAACAAAAGAACAAGAAGAAGAGCAAGTGAATAAAGACCATTTTTCAGAAATTACAAGACTTGCCATATAATGAGAAAGACAAGGAAAGTAAGAAAAAGAAGAACATGTTTCAAGAACCATATTGTCAGAATCCATAGTAGAGAAAGATCATAATAAAGAGAAGGCAAATAAAGAAAAGGTCCTAGAGATCACATGGTTCGCAGTAGCATGAGAAAGAAAAGAAGACTAGGTGAATAAAGTACAAGCCCAAGAAATTTCACTTTCAGGAATTATATTGCAAAATCAATCCACAGGAAGAAAGAAAGAAGTCAGAGTTCATAAGGATGATGTGTCCACAGACGAAGAGGAATATGAATCCGCATCAGAGTGGGCATTTTTCTGAGCCATCAGGCTTGGGGACTCCCAGTAAATATGTATGTTGAATAGGGGGAGTCTAGACAACAACTCTATAGATCATAGAGTATATTTCAAGCAATTTGAAGTATTTTAGAATGATGTTGCAGTTGTTTGATAGAGATAGGTTCAGAGTGGTTCAATAGTAGATGTATGGTTGTATTTAGGCAGATATATCATCAGTACAGGTTGTTCTAGACATGCAGAGTTTGGTCTGCAGATAGAGAAGATCAATGGACACACTTGATGGCCATTTGAAGCAGTGCATACTTCATGATAGTACAATGACATATGTGCCAACATTGTGGACAATTGAGTGTTAGAGTAGTGGAAAATATGGACATAGATGGATTAGCAAGTTTGGAAATATATATGACAATTGATGAAAGCATGAGTTCATGAAAGATTGGATTCACATAGTGGTTCATAGAACGATTCAAAAATTGGTCTATATATTTGCTCAAGATTGTTGGATGATTATGTCATATAATGATAAAGAAATATTTGAATGCTTATTCTTGAATGATTTTTATATGTGTCAATTTATTACACAAGGAAGCACCAATGGAAAAAAACTCCAAAAGGAAGCAGGTACATGAATCCCCATAATTTTTCTACATGACATTTTGCAGAGAAGTCAAAGGGAGAGAAATAGAAGCAGCAAGACATGTATAAATATCATTCAGAGAAGTTGTAAAACAAAGAGATAATAACAGAGGTCTGATTCTAGGAGGAGAGATGATAGATATGATCATAGAGGGAGCATTGTCATCCATGCCATCAACATTGCATCATAATGATACCCTTTGTTAAGTGGGGAGAGATTAATCAGATGTAGCGAGAGAGAGTAATCAAAGGCTTAGAAACATAGAGAAAAATCAAAGGAATTTACATAGGGGGAGAAACCCACAGGACAAAGCAGACAGGGGGAGCAACCCCAAAAAGATATACTGTTTTCCATTGATGTCCAAGGGGGAGAGTTAGAAACAACGATGAGGAGAAATGATCACAGGTGAAGTATGAGCATGAGTATTTCCATGTCTAAGTGTTTCCATCAATGCCAAAGGGGGAGATTGTTTGACAATTGGTTTAGATTGATGGATAACTGGTTTTCATTAATGTCAACCCTTGGAGAGTGATATTGTAGATTGATGTAAACCCTTAGAGAAGTCCGATAGAGAATTTCGGTAGCATAAAGGTATGGGTAAGGGACCTGAGTTTGTTTGAGGTATAAAGGCATGACGATCAATGAATATGCAGGTAAGACTATTCTAGATGGATAATACATGTTGTGCCATTTTTGGTGATATGTGGTACGTCACGTATTTCCTCACGGTTGCGGATGTATGGCTTAGTGAAGTTGTAGAACCCTCATGAGTTATCTAGAATCCCCTAGAAGGTCAAAGAAGTCAATTATTCTAGAAGCTGCTAGAAGAAGTTTACTAGTCAAAGTGGTTGTAACTAGGAGTTATTCATGGGTAAAGTTTTTGCAATAAGAAAATAATTAAAAATAAATTAGTTGCAACAAGAAGTGGTGAGTTTATTAATTATGGGTAAAGTAGTTGTAATAAAAAGGTTGAATAGTCAAAGTGGTTTGGATATAAATTAATTATGGGTAAAGTAGTTGCAAAGATAAATTATTTAAATAATAAAGTGGTCAAAGTGGTTGTAAAGAGAAATTATTTAAATAATAAAGTGGTTGCAACAAGAAGTTAGTTAAGAGAAAAGAAGTTAGTTAAGAGAAAAGAAGTTATGTGTCGACTAATTAAAGAAAGTTAGTTGCAACAAGAAAGTGGATTAGCCCTAGAAGATGGAGAAAGGAGTAAAATAGTTACAATGAAAATTCTAGAGGAAGGCACTTGGAAAAGTATAAATAAGAGAGCAAGGGACTCCTATTAGCACATACCTACCTATTGAACTTTATTGAATATCTATTTTGTGAAAGGTTATTTGCAGGTATACATTGACAAATCTGATAAAGCGTATGTTTGAGGGAGCGAGGGTCTAAAGAAGTGAAAGATTCAGAGCAATAAAGAGTGAGACTATTCCAGGGTTTCTGAGGTTATCCATGAACTATAGAGAAGTTAGGACGTGGACATACACGGGCCATAGTGGAGGAAAGCATGGATACCCATGAGCTGTAGAAAGGGAAAGCACAGATCTATAGAAAGGGAAAGGAGGAAGATGCTTGTTCCAAGTTGTAGGATTTGAGGAAAGACTGCAGGTATGTTTGTCAAAGATCAGATACAACATGGATACTACAGAGTTAAAGGTATGTTCATGGTTATGTTTTGAGATTGTATCTTAGTGGTGTTGTGGAACATGCTTGAGGCATGACTTGGTGAGGTTTGGTATATGCCATATTGGATGTATGGTATCTGCCGTAGAGTATGATTTGAGGCAGATATATTGAGGTACATTACTGGAAAGCTTAGCTTGGTTTTATTGACATATATTGTGGTGCGTTGTGAGAGGCATTTTGATCCAGATTATTTTTGAAACGAAACAAAAACAAAGATATTAAATTGAAATACTCGAAAATTTCCAGAAATAGAGAAATACAACAATACTTGGTTTCTATTAATGAAAGAATTGTAAAGAGACTGTAAAAATATGGAGTGAAAGACTTGCTAGAATGGTGGAAACTTTATCTATGAGAAGAGATGCGACGAATACGCTCATTTGCAAGAAGATGATTACAATGAGGATCTAAAGGCCTTTTTATGATAAACGTGAATTCCAAAACCCTAGAAATCCAAAAGCCTAACCCTAGGAGATGAAACACCAAAAGTCATGTGGGCCCCGTTTGGGTAAGTTAGTACATTAACTTCCCGGGCTTGTAACTTTTGCATACGATCTCCATTTTAGGCATGTGATAGCTCGTTGGAAATGCATTTTCGAGAACTATGCATTATGCTACCAAACTCTAACTTCGTCTATATTTTGACTATGGCACACAAAAAAAACAATGTTTAGGGCCCCAAAACGACCTTGGAAGTACAAAAAGATGCGTTGACATGAAAATATATGAAATAATCCAGTTGAATTAGGTGGGAGGCCACCAATATCCACCTGGAAGATGTGTAGGGCTTCAGACAACCCCGTAAATGTAGAACCCACAATTACAAAGAAGTACATAAGAATGTGTTGAACTAAAAAATGATAAGAGGAGCTAGTTGGAATAGGTGGGTGGCCACCAATATCCACCTGGATCAGTCCTCCCCCATTAGGAAGCAATGGTCTCCATTGCGTTGAGTTCCTAGGGAAGAGGGGAAAACATTTTCTGAATCTGAATCTTGGTGAGTTGCATGCCTTGTTGGAGAATTTGTGTTGCTTGGTCTGTGGAAGACTGCCACAAAACTATTGTTGGTGGGGTTGAATCTATTCCACCAACCTATTGTCTATGGGTTTGACAGGGCATTGTGTAGGCACCATTGTAAGTGAATAAACAATATCTTATTTCTCTTCGACAATCTATTTTTGCTGGATAGAAGGTGTTGAGGTTGTAGTGGTTGCAGTGGTATTCTCTGCATCCTTTGAACATAATGTGAAGAGGATGAATTTTCCAGTATGAGATATTACCTTGTGACACTATTTTGTTGGAGCAGTAGTCAAAACTACCTCTCGTATCTTATAGAGATGACCTCCCAGAGTAAAAATGACACTACGGGGTCTAGAATCATAGACATCATGACGTTTCCACATATATGGTTTGCCCAAAACAACATCATAGACATCAAGAGGGGAAACATCACACACTACCTCATCCTTGAAGGGTTGGATGCCATAGGATAGGTGACACTGCTGGTTGACACGAAGATCTCGTCCCTGGTGAAGCCACCCGATGTTGTATGGTTGTGGGTGTGGTGTTGTCGAAAACCTCAACTGTTTGATGAACTTAGCTGAGATGAGGTTCTTCTGGGTACCATTATAAACAATGAAATGCAACGGGGTTCCCTTCACCCACATTGATGAATGGAAGAGGTGCTCCCCCTCTCCAAGATCTATTGGTTCTTATGGTTGAATTGTTTTGGTCACGGCAGTAGCAGTGGGGTTCGTGTCGATGATCTTTCTATTTTCAATATTTTCTGGATTAAATTCCAGATCAAGGTTCGGCTTCGTGTTTTTGACCTCGGCCACCAATGTCTGTTTCGGGCGACATTCATCGATGTTGTGCTAGGGGATTTTGTGGAAGTCACACCACTTCCCAGTTTCATTCTTCCTCTTTCCTTTACCCTTCTTGTCCCGTGTCTTGGAATGGTTTTGTAGAGGCTATTGGTTAGGGCCATCTTTACCATGCTTTTGTTGTTGTAGATTTGCAGACCCGAATTCCCATTTGTTCTGGTGCCTAAATTTTTGCTCGATTTTTACATCATATCGATAGGAAACTCCATATGATGAGATGTTTAGGAAATCCATTTCAGTTTGGATGTACCTATGCAGAGCCCCATGGTATTTCAGAATCAGATGCCACTTAGATTCTTTGATACCCAACTTGGTGCGCAAGGTATGGAAAGTATTTGTGAACTCTGAAACTATTTGGCTCTTCTTTTTCTGTAGTGTGGTCCATCTCATGTACTGGTATTCATAGTTATCAACAGGATAGTACTATTCTTTGACCACATCCACAAAAAAATGCCAAGTGGGCTCGACCCCATATATTCTAGATTCCTCTGTGGAAATTTTATCCCAATAACTTTACCACCAATGTTTGACATGGGGAAGATCCTTGAGGAGTGCGAAGGTGATATTTTCCCTGTTGGAAAAAATTTGAACAAAGAAATAACCTTCTAATAGATTTAACCATTTTTCTAGGGCATCTGCATCTATCCGACCTTCAAATATGGGAATATCAAAATTAAATTGTACCTTGAAGGGAGAGGTTCCTCCAAAATGGTTGCTTGATGAAGATGTGCCTTTTTCTATCGACAAGAGTTGAAGGATGTGTGCAAAATTCTCCATGATTTCATCCCTCTATTGCACGAGAGCTTGCTCAAGCAACATGTTAATAGAATATTTTACTCCACCGTTTTTATTTTCTACCGCCATCGAGGGTTTATTGGGTGTGACAGAGTGATTTTCCTCAAGAGAGACAAGATCGAGACCCAATTGGCTATACTCGGACCTCGTCGGGGACATGCGCTGAAAAAAAATCAAGAGCATCCTGCTCTGATACCACTGATCCAGATTATTTTCGAAACAAAATGAAAACATAGATATTACAACGAAATACTCATGAAAATTGCCAGAAAGAGAGAAATACAACAATACTTGATTTCTATTAATGAAAGAATTGTAAAGAGACTGTAAAAATACAGAGTGCACGACTCGCTAGAATGGTGGCAAATTTATCTCTGAGAAGAGATGTGATGGCTACACTCATTTGCAAGAAGATGATTACAATGAGGCTCCGAATGCCTTTTTATGATAAAAATGAATGCCAAAACCCTATACATCCAAAAACCTAACCCTAGGAGATGAAACGCCAAAAGTCATGGGGGCCACGTTTGGGTAAGTTAGTACATTAACTTCCTGAGGTTGTAACTTTTGCATACGATCTCCATTTTAGGCGCGTGATAGCCCATTGGAAAGGTATTTTCGAGAGCTACCCATTATGCCATCAAAATCTGACTCCATCTACAATTAAACTATGGCATGAAAAAAAATACTGTTTAGGGCCCCAAAATGGCCTTGGAAGTACAAAAAGATGTGCTGACATGAAAACATACAAAATAAGCCAGTTGGATTAGGTGGGCGGCCACTAGTATCCACTTGGAAGATGTGTAGGGCTTCAAAAATCCCCAAAAGTGTAGAACCCACAATTACGAAGAACTACAGAAGAACGTGTTGAACTAAAAACTGACAAGAGGAGCCAGTTGGAATAGGTGAGTGGCCACCAATATCCACCTGGATCACTTTTGTTAGTAGTCTTGGTATATGATTGGATTATGAATGGTACATGTTTAAGGCTATATAAAAATGAAGGTTT